>SNQJ01S0000589.1:67718-85864 GCA_010110895.2 Picea sitchensis
ATACATAATTTATAAATTATATATTATAATTTATATAATTTATAAATTATAATTTATAAATTATATATATTATATGTAATATTATATTACATAATATTGTCTCGAGTCTCGGAGAAAAAAACATCTCTAATCATGTTAATGCCTCTTAGGGTTGAGTACTAGGTTGTCTCGATGAAGGTTTTTCCTCCGTGCAAAGGATGGAGGACCACCATAATGATTGTTCATTAAAAGACAAACCAAATATGAGACTTTGTATTCCATCGATAGTTCGAGACCTTGTTTTATTATAGTACTCTAATAATCCATTTGGTGCATGAAACCTCGAGGTTGGATGTGTATTACGAGGATTTCCATATAGACCCTCAACATGCAAAAAAAAATCTAATTTACTTTGTGAAGTTCTTACCACCCTCCATACTTTTCCCAAAAATGATATAAATAGATTTCTCTCTACATGATATAAATATATAAATATAGTCCATTGCATTGATCATTAATTTATATTCCTCTCTAATGGTGAGAAATAAATCATTAGCAAAATTCCCAGTGACAAACTACTTGATTCCTTGTTTAGGGAGAGGGATGTATTTAATCAAACATTAACCTATAATGTGAAAGATCAAGTAGACCAAGGCTTCTATTACCATCGCATAAATTTCAATTTCCAACATAGATACTTGTCAAATATAATGGATTAGCCCTACTTCTTCTTATTTATATATGTTGATGGAGAGATACATCATTGCTTCTAAGAAGATTTTCCATGGCTCTAGGGAACAAGGGGACAAATTCAAGAGCCTTAAGCGTGACCAGGATGAAAGGAAACTTGATCATATCATGGGCCTTTTCAAAGTTAATTTAAAAAAATAAAGTATTGAGTCATGAACATCTAGCCCATTTTGTTCCTTCCCATGTTTCTAGGATATTCAATTTTTAACAAAAAAATAATAGTTCATTATTTAGAGACATGCATTTTGTTAGTAAAATCATGGCTAGATCACCTCTCATTTCAGATCACCTCTCACATAAATTTCAATTTCGAACATAGATCCTTGTCAAATATAATGGAGTATCCCTACTTCTTCTTATTTATATATGTTGATGGAGAGATACATCATTTATTCTAAGAAGATTTTCCATGGCTCTAGGGAAAAAGGGGAAAAATTCAAGAGCCTTAAGCATGACCAAGATGAAGGGAAACTTGACCATATCATGGGCCTTTTCAAAGTTAATTTAAAAAAAAATAAAGTATTGAGGCATGAGCATCCAGCCCATTCTGTTCCTTCCCATGTTGCTAGGATATTCAATTTTTAACAAAAACTTAATAGTTCATTATTTAGAGACATGCATTTTGTTAGTAAAAGCATGGCCAGATCACCTCTCATTTCAATCACCTCTCATTTCAGATCACCTCTCACATAAATTTCAATTTCCAACATAGATCCTTGTCAAATATAATGGAGTAGCCCTACTTCTTAGTATTTATATATGTTGATGGAGAGATACATCATTGATTCTAAGAATATTTTCCATGGCTCTAGGGAACAAGGGGACAAATTCAAGAGCCTTAAGCATGACCAGGATGAAGGGAAACTTGACCATATCATGGGCCTTTTCAAAGTTAATTTAAAAAAATAAAGTATTGAGTCATGAGCATCTAGCCCATTCTATTCCTTCCCATGTTGCTAGGATATTCAATTTTTAACAAAAACTTAATAGTTCATAATTATTTAGAGACATGCATTTTGTTAGTAAAATCATGGCTAGATCACCTCTCATTTCAATCACCTCTCATTTTGGATCACCTCTAACATAGAATTTCAATTTCCAACATAACTCCTTGTCAAATATAATAATGTAGTAGCCCTACTTCTTCTTATTTATATATGTTGATGGAGAGATACATCATTACTTCTAAGAATATTTTCCATGGATCTAGGAACAAGGGGACGTATATTCAAAGGCTAGCAAAGTGACCATGATGAGGAAACTTGACCATATGAGTCGGTCTTTCAAAGTTAATTTTTAAAAAAATAAAGTGTGGAGTCATGAGCATGGCCGGTATGTTCCTTCTCATGTTGCTAGGATATTCAATTTTTAACAAAACTTAATATTTCATTATTTAGAGACATGCATTTTTTTAGTAAAATCATGGCCAGATCACCTCTCATTTTAGATCACCTCTCACATAAATTTCAATTTTCAACATAGATCCTTGTCAAATATAATGGGTTATCCTATTCTTATTGTTATATATATATATGTTGATGGAGAGATACGTCATTGCTTCTAAGAAGATTTTCCGTAGCTCTACAGGGAGCAGGGGACAAATTCAGAGCTTAAAGGTGTGACCGGGGATGGAGGGAAGCTTGACCATATCCTTGGGCCTTTTTCAATGTTAATTAAAAAATAAAAGTATTGAGTCTGTGAACATCTAGCCCGATACGTTTCCTTCCCCGTGTTCTTTGGGATATTCAAGTTTAACAAAACTTAATAGTTCATTATTTGGAGACATGCATTTTGTTAGTAAAATTCATGGCCAGATCACCTCTCATTTCAAATCACCTCTCACATAAATTTTAATTTCCAACATAGATCCTTGTCAAATATAATGGAGTAGCCCTACTTCTTCTTATTCATATATGTTGATGGAGAGATACATCATTGCTTCTAAGAATATTTTCTATGGCTCTAGGGAACAATGTGGTGGACCATGCATTGTCAATATTGGTTCCATGAAGCATATTTTCCTTTCCTAAAAAAGGAAAAGACCTCATATAAAATAATATAATTGTGCATGGAGGAAGCATTTCAAGAAAGCAGATAGTGATTTCAATGATTGGTGATGGACCTTCAAACAGATTGACCTAATACATAATTGGTGATGATGGTACCTACATCGTTGGTGTTATGATTAAAACATGATCCAGCATAGATCGGTTTAGAATATATCATTATCATCTATAGCGGAAACCACTTTGAAGGTGGAAGCTCTAATTACCCCTCTCCATCCTTTCCAATTTCCCCATATTACCTAATTTGGAAATTCTAAAGAACATGTATCATATACTATATTATACAAATAAAAATATATAAGATAAAAGATATAAACACATACCCTCTTCTTTTCAACATGAATTAAATATCAATCATCTTCTTCTTCATCTAGCTCAACATGTGTCCGTTATCCGGATTTGAGAATGTTGATATTGAATTGAGCTCATTCCTATCAACATCATTTTTTCTACTATAGTTAACGCCGATGCTCGTCAATGAGATCGTTGTCTTTACATTTGGATGATCAACTAACTTCAGCTTATTACGTCCGACGCGGCATTCGACTACGCATAGACCACTCTTGATGCATAATCATGATCTTCTTCCTGGGTTATTCTCTTCATCCCTGACTACATGATTATACTTCTTGGTCTTCCTCACCGGATGTATCTAACAGTATGACCAGCTTGCTTTACCAATTTTCCCTCAGGTAAATAGCATTCACATTGACTTGGAAGAATATAGGCTATGCAAATGTCCTTGTATTAACAGTATGATCAAGTATCATGCTCAATATGGAGGACTATACTGGGATCGCGTTCATGCATTAGAGTAGCACGGCACCATTAGTATCTCAAACAAAATTATTTTGGAATTAAAAATCTACACTCAATTATATCCTCAAATGTAATACAACAGGCCTAGTTTCAGTTTACCATGCTTCAGAGGCCAGGCATGCTTGTAGTTATCCCACAATCTGAGGTTTCTAAATATATCTTACATCTCTTCTAATCTAACGACATTTACGAATTTAACCATTGCACCACGCCAACCTTGTGTGATGTTTCAAGCGCAACATGGACAACTAAATTAAAATACATTATATATTAAACCTCCTTATAGCACTTAGTAAATATATATTTCAAAATTAAACCATTAAATGTTGAAAATTGCAGGAAAAACTAAATGTGGGTAAGAAATGCAACTTACTTTGTTTATCTTTTAAACTTCAAGGCTAAATCAACTTCCCTTGATGTAATATCTGGAAATTGATCTTGATGATGATTTGTTGTTTTAATCATCTTATTCACCCCTTCCCATGATAACCTCTTGGGGCTGTGACATGTTCCTATCGATCCTCCATCCAAAATCAAGGGTTGTTTTGCAGTGTATGAAATGTAAAACATCCCCTCTTGAAATGACTATATGATAGCACTTAACAGAACACAATATCTCATTAGTGGATATTGTGTGGGAATAATTTAATAAATGTGTAATATATTAATCTACATCAACATCTAATAATTACCTTTCAGTCCTCATTTTACCTTTCCCAATGGGACCCCAACAAATTTGTTGATGGGTGTAGAATGATGCCAAATGTGAGGCACATTCGTATTTTCTACTAATTTAGCTAGATATTGACTATATACACCGTGCATTGATATACCATATATCCCTCCAACCATAGAACCATGGGACGTGCTCTTTGTCTAGCGAAATCCTTTACAGTGGCTGAATTGCCTCTCACCATCCTGCTCCGATAGCCAGCCATGCTTGGTCCACATAATTCAATCCTCAACTTGGTGTATAGGGTAGTGTTCTTATTACATTGTTAAGAAAAATGTTGGAGGTAGATCTTGTTGCATTTGACACATTAATTGAGGAATTTCTCTTTCAATACCATATATCTTCTTTATGGATTTCTTTGATGATAGCCACCTACAAATGTGGATGCAATAAAATAATATCAAGGGAGACATAAATTTGTAGATAAAACATAATATGTCAAATACAAGTTCAAGCTCAAAATCACATAAAATTATTGTTTTCCTTATAAAACAATACTTACCTCATGTATTTGCAAGTACATAATAATTTGTTTATGTTGTTGTCAAGAATCTGCAGGAGAGATAGGGTAGAACTTATGCGTAACAAAACAATAATTATTATTTGTTTCCATAAAATACATACCAATAAAATATATATTATAAGCTACTAATTACCTTAATTAATGCATGCCAGTCGTATCATTTTAACCCACCAAAATCACCTTTTTTAGTTAAGATGTTTTGTATGTTCAACGAAAACCCATAGGAAACCTAATTTTTGAATGACCTCTTTTACAATATTGCTCATTGCTCAGTCAATAACCAAGGAAGACTAATTTTTTGTTCTGACCAAAACCATTAGAATTAATAATAACACTTTACAATGCATGATTATCTTCCTGGACATCACAACAAATCTTTCCAATTAACTCTTTGTTAGTCCTTCCACCTAATATTAAGCCATGCTTTCTGGGCCTTTGTTATGTTTGTCTTGATATCATTGTATCAAACAAAATGAACTATTTATGGGTGCTCATTAGTATGGAAATCACTGAATTGCATCGGGTAACTTTTCATTCCTCATTGGAAGCCCATTTGTTTTATAACGAAATTCATGAAACATCAAAATATTGAAATTAAAACTAATTAATAGGACAAAATGAAATTAATATTGATGAAATTAACCAAATATTTATAAATGTCATGCACATAAATAATTTGTGTATCTTAACGATTTCTAATATATTCAACTTCCATAGAAGTGAGGGTGTGTCATTCTTTATTGGTTTTTCCATTTCTTCTTTACCATTGAATTTTGCTGTGCAGTAGTTGGATAACTATGGTTCTTAGGCAAAATTGTCTATACTCATCGATTACTTGCTTTCCTAAACTCCATGAGCAATGATATTTTATCCTCAGGACCACAAAGTAGGTGGCTACAAATTTACCCTTTGTTTGAAGACCCTGAGATATATAGATGTCTGTATCAAATTAGAGTTCACAATTTAAAATAATACATGACATTTTCAATAAATATATATAATATTAAATCACAAAATAAAGTAACAATATACCACAAAGAATGTGTTAACAGGGAACATCCTTGGTGTCCATGATATTTTTCCATGGAATTGAAATCGTTTTGCCCTATTGGTCTAGAGAAATCATACGCTGGTAGCGTAATATAACCAACAACTCGTTGATGAGAGGCTCAATATATAAGTTCATATATTGAGCATTGCCTACCTAATTGGTTCAACATGCGCATGGATTAATTATACTTATCTAGATGTAGATATATATAAAAGAAATGAGTACCACATACGAAACAAAGAAATGAAATAATATTTTGTCATACTTTAAAAGCAAATAAAGATAATTAAATACACGGAACAATCATTATAACATTATTGCTCTCTCTTGATAGACATCCAGGGAGGAAAGTTATTGTTTATAACAAAATAGACCTGCGATGCATAGAACGAAGCTCTCAAATGGATTGACACCATGTTTTCCAGCGAAAGTCTAACATTACGAGGGTTCTTATTTAAAAATTGGCCAATTTTCTTCAATGTAGTTCAATTACCTTGTAAAACCATCTATAGGCATTCGAAGAACATCCGTCTCAACCGTTCTTTGCATGGAAATCCATAAGCGGTGTTATACTTTGGCACCTGAACAACAATAACTGAAACATGGAATTATGGAATATTTCTAATGAAAGAACTTTGTGAGGCACTTTCTTTGGCCTTATTGGTTCGATATATATTTATTTGACATTGTAGGCATTCATTTTTTTAATGCATGTGTCCACATAATATATGATATGATCATTAAGACATGCATCGATAGCCTATGGTCCATTCCAATTTCTTTCATAATCACATATATTTTTCGATATGTGCATGGAAAATGTTTGGCGTCGGTGATAGAGACTTCACCTAACAATCTACCGATTCTATATGTAATATAAGTCAGTAGCAACAATATTAATCATCAATCTCTCATCCAATATACTAATTTTACAAATTGAAAACAATAGCAATATGGGAAAAATGAACCTTTTTAAGTATTTGTGAACATCCACGGGCATAAATAATTAATGTTAAATACAACAGTATCCATTAGTGTGTTTGATAAACCATTTCAAAGAACCACCTTCAAAGTTCACCAATAACAATATAGTATATAAAATATTTGTTTTTGAGCCTTTATAAAGAGGTTGGCGTGACTTCAGTGGGATCAACATCATGACTATCATCTGGTTGTCCTCATCCATCATTAGACAAATGTGTCTTGGATCAATCCTGTCTCGCATTACGGTTTGAATCCCCGCTAGCGTTATCTCCACATCCCTTATCATCATTAATAGCTTGATCAGCGACTTCAATATTCTGATCTCCTGAGTTATCACCACAGCAAAGACATTTCTGCTAGTACTTTGCAAATAACTCTCTGGAGGTCAGCATTTTGGGGGCATCGTCTATATATATATTTAAAAAAGCAGTAGAAAGAAGTTATTATTATTATAGAAAATATAAAAAATCAGATAAAGAAATATTACTAAAGTCGACATGTGATTGTGGAGAATACATTAAATATTGAATCCTCTTACCAAGGGGCGATATTCGCAATCGCCAGTTGTGCCCCTTCTCCCTATAATGTCTTTGAGTTGTTGTTATTAAAAGTCTTTTTTTTTGCAAACCTCTGCAATCATATAGGAAATAGCGGTTTCCATCTCCCTTCGCCTCTAATGTTTCTCTTAAACAAGCAAGCTTCCTGTCATTTCATTCATAGTGACAAATCCATGTACTGACAAATGGTGTGATGTCTTACCTACACCATAAAGCGATGAAATTGTCAAATTTTTATATTTTATACTCCTTTCAAAAATTTAGCCAATTTTGAAATTCACCACTAAAAAAGAATTCCATCCACTTGTCTTCCACAATTGGGTTGGGTTGGTGTAAATTATGAATTGGGTTGGGTTGGTTTAAATTAGCCTAAATTGTAGCCTGGTGGTTGAAGCTAAGGATGAAATAGGAAAATTTATGCTTTGTATGCATGATGTTGGGTGGATGTAGGAAGTGAGGAAATCAATCCAATTAATAATATAGGAGAAACCGGGACACCTTTTCTCGTGTTGGCATCTAATGCTTTGCGTGTTGCTTTTGTGTTGGCATCTTATGCTTCGACTCTGGTGGCTTTGTGGTGTAGACAAAAAGTTGTAGGAATAAGAAAAGCATAATGGGATTTACAATAACTTGTTTGTACGGGTAACGTGGTGAATTGGATGAAGGAAATGAGTATAAATCAATCCAATTATTATGGGAGGAATAATTGTGGTTTCTTTTCTTGTGTTGGCATCTAATGATTTGTGTTTTCTTTGGCATATTATGCTTTGTTGATACTTCGTGTTGTATTGATGCCTACATATATTGTTGGATACGTATAAGAGTTGCAATGGAAGCTCCACGTAAGAACATATCTTATAAATGAAACTTTAAACTTTGGAGAAGAATCATTTTGGGAGAGAGAAAGAATCATTTGGAAAATGTAAACTTTCAACATTTTTTACTTTCTTTTCAATTGCTTAACTCTAACTTTCGTAACTTTTTTTTATATGATTTTTTTAATGAATTAAAATATAAAATATTTAAAGATAAAGATTAAAGATTTTTTTGACTTCCAAACAAATTAATTCTTGGATGAGTTTAAAGGATTTTTAATTTTAAAAGAATTTATTTACTAGTGTTGAAATCAATTAGATTTAGGTTAAAAGAACTTCTTAGTATTGAATTTAATTTGAGTAAGAGTTTTACAAGAAAAAGTTTTGGAGTGGAATGATTTTTGTTAGTGTGAAGTTTGTTAAGCAATGAGTAATGTGTATGGTGTATGTCCTATTGTTCTCATCTTTTAAGGAAGAAAATGGAAACTCAAGTTAATTCAAAGGTTGAAATCTCTCTCCTATAACTCTTGGATAAATGTATAAACAAAAGAAATGCATCATTAGAGAAGTCCAACAAAGGCTCATGTCCCATCTTCAAATATAGGGGATGTCCATATAACTATATTAAATGGAGATATGTTTTCCCAAAAACCTCTAAGAGGAGGCACTAGTGTCCCACTTTTAAATATAGGAGATGGCTTTACAACTATGGTTATACCAATAGAGAAAACCCATCACATGCTTAAGGGAGGTTGAAGAAGCCACAAACATCTCTGATTGTGATGGGGTTGGACATGTAGTTTCACTAGAAACTCCACCATGAAGCCAATTATCGAGTGCAACATTCAAAAGAACATGTATCCTAAAGATCAAATTTTAATTTTTTGTTTAACATATGTTTAGTATGCCAAATTTGAGGTTGGTATTTGGTACACGGAAGTCACTTACATGTGCAACCTCATGTTCATGACCCACAAATGCAATTTGCACCAATTGACTACTTTGGAGATGATTTGTATCGGATTGCATCATGACTTATTTGGTACCTCCTAATTGCTCATTTTACACAAGCACTTGTGCCATCACGTTCACTCTTTCCAAACCCCATTTTAAAAGCTCAAATATGTTGCCCTCTTGTTTCCTGATGAGTTAACAACAGGTGAAAGGTAGTGTTGATTTGAATTCCCACACACCCTATGAACAAATCAATGTTAAATGTAGACTGCTTGTTAATAATTACAGATGATTCATAGATTAAATGAAAGCGATGCTAAAAAAACATTTTTTGCTCATGACATCCATTGACATCAAAATAGTGCTCATAACTACCATTGGACTATGAAGTGTATTAAACCATCAACATTCACATGTGTGCTTCTATACAAGATATTCACAAATATAGAAACCTAAATAGACAAGTCAACCATCAATAAAAGTCAACCATTAAAGTTAAATGAAAAACCTCATAAAATACTTGAAAAAAATAATATATTGTAAGAATGATAATACTTGCTCTACATCTCTCTTTACCAAGAAAATACATAATTCTAGATGAAGTCTACTATTCATAAGATTGTGTTTGGCCCAATACCTCATGAGAGTGTTTGAATTGGTAAGTTTGATAAGATTGTGGCCTAATACTTAATGAGATATTTTGAATTGGTAAGTCTGATAATATTGTGGTTCAAATATCTCATCCTCAAGCAAATCAATCCTTTTAGATGTCACATATGAAGAAGAGGATGGATTCATAGTAATATACTTATATCTCTTCCATGTGATCGTGAAATTTGACAATCATAAGAGTTCTTATTGAACAATGTCAAATTACCACCTAAGCATCTTTTACCAAAAAAAACATAGGGTCACTAATGTCATAATAAAATTGGAATTCAACATGGTACCAATAACAATAAGTGTCATAAAGTGGGTTGGCTCAATATACCATTGTTTCAATTTATCAAACATGTTAATGGCAAGCTTGACACTAGGATTGTTTTCTTGAAATTCTTTGAATAGTTGAAATTGTGTCATCTATATAAAATGCTTACCATGCTCATCATATATACCTTTAAATAAGTGCAATCCTAAAAATATTTCTAATTTGATATCCCAAAAAAATTCTACCACTGCTTCCCTCTAAACTTATTTATAATAAAAACTCTTTAATATTCATTTATATGCTAAATTGATTTTATATCCCAAAAGAAAATAAATGTAAATGTTATTTCATTGAAAAAATTAAATACATACCACTATAGATTAAAAACATACTACTATAAAATAAAAGAATATAAGTATTATAATTATATAATTATTATTTATAATTTAAAATTCATTTTATAATTTAAAGAAAATATATTTATGATGTATTCATTATATAATTATTTTTGTATTAATTTAAATTTCAAAATGGACTTGATATGTCAAAGAAAAGAAAGGTAAAATTGATAGATATATTATATAAATATATAAATATATTTTTTCCACCACATTTTAGTTTTAAATTTTAATAAAATAAATATAAATATTATAATTATTAAAGAGTTTTAATTATATATAATTATTATAATAAATTTGTAAATTTTTATTGATTTTAGGATTCAAATTGTTATAACTTAATTGCTATTGTAAATAATTATTTTTAGTAAGGCTTTTAAACAAAAGAAAATAAATGTAAATGTTATTTCATTGAAAAAATTAAATACATACCACTATAGATTAAAAACATACTACTATAAAATAAAAGAATATAAGTATTATAATTATATAATTATTATTTATAATTTAAAATTCATTTTATAATTTAAAAAATATATATTTAAGTATTATAATTATATAATTATTTTTTGTATTAATTTAAATTTCAAAATGGACTTGATATGTCAAAGAAAAGAAAGGTAAAAGGTAAATGAATAATATTATAAATATAAATATATAAATATATTTTTTCCACATTTTTAGTTTTAAATTTTAATAAAATAAATATAAATATTATAATTATTAAAAGTTTTAATTATATAATTATTATAATAAATTTGTAAATTTTTATTGATTTTAGGATTCAAATTGTTATAACTTAATTGCTATTGTAAATAATTATTTTAATGAAACTTTAAAATTGGGAAGTTTTTTTAATTATATAATTATTATAATAAATTTGTATTATTGTTGAGTTTGTTATTTAAGATTATATAATTTAATTACATGATAATTAAAGATTTCATTATTTAAAATTAAAACTAAAAAATAATGGTTTTATCTAACTGTTTTACGAAATATAAATTTCCACGAATTATATATAGTTTTAAAACTAATTTGATTTGTAATTATCATTTAATTATAAATTATTTTACATTTTTCCAAATAAGATGAATTATCATTATTGGTAACCTATGATGGTGTTGGGCCTTGGCTGCTTCTCCACTCAAACGTTCCCGTGACTTTTACAACATTAAAGCGGAGCATTGGTAGAGCAAAAGTAGAAAAAATCTACAAGTTTGTATGTGAGAGGGTCGAGCAAAAGGAAGATTAATGATTTGTGTTGGCATCACCCACCGGAGCACGATCAAAAATCTGTTGCTCGGGAGATTCTTAACTAAAGACTATATACACTGAAAATTCAATTATAATAAACTCCCACCGTGGATAATGGCCCAGCTAAGTGGAACGGTCTTTTCAAAAGCGGAAAGAGTCAGTTTTACGGTGGGGCCACGCCGTGTACGAGTTCGACTGTCCACCATAATTCCATCTCCGAAGGAAAATACGAAGGAACTTACAGTTGTCATGCAGCGACTGAGCTATCACGGCCGCCCCGCCCCGGGAAAGTTAGAAGCCCCACTTGGACTGCACGACAGCATGGACAACCACGTTTGAGACCCACATTGTCTTGGCAATGCGTGACAGCTGTCATACGCCGACTGAGCTATCACGGTCACCCCACCTTCGGAAAAGTTTACGACCCCACCTGGACTGCTCGACAGCCTGGATGGCCCTGTTTGGATCCACTTTGCACATCGGATGTGTTTTGAATGACGCTTGTACCAGTCCTACGCATGGCAGCGGACTTACTGCTGAATTAATTTTCCTTAATAATTATTTCAATTATAGTTTTCCTGGTTTTTTTGGTGTCACGTTAACAATTAAGGTTGATTATTATAATTTAAAGGTGATGTGATTTTGAAATATATTACATTAAAGTCTTTTATTAGTTTGTTGAGAAAGTGGAGTGATTCTGATTAGTTTATTTTATTTTTTATGTATTCATTAAAGTAAAATTGATTATTACAACATAAAGGTGATGTGATCTTATTACATTTTATATGTATTCATTAAAGTAAAATTGATTATTACAACATAAAGGTGATGTGATTTTATTACATTTTAAATGTTCATTAAAGTAAAAGTAAAATTGATTATTACAATATAAAGGTGATGTGATCTTATTATATGAAAGTCATTATAAAGTTATTATAAAGTTATTATAAAAGTGATTATATTACATTCACATTGATTCTATTCCATTAACTTTAAGAGTAAGAGGAGCGGCGATTTTAGGGTTTGAGAGTCGACTATAGTTTTTCGAATGGTGGCTCTGCGGCTAGCTCTTGCTAGCCGCATCCCTGGTTTTTCTATCATGGTGAAGCACAGGGCGGGTTTACCCTTTACAGAGCGGACGGGCGGGACCAGTGCGACTTATGGGAGGCGGTCTGCGGTGTTCTTCGGACGGGGTCGGTGGTAAAGCTGGGTGGCGGCGCTGCTGGTTTCCGGTGGTTTCCGGGTGGTCGCGCGGACCGGTCTGCGGTTTGCGGCCGGTGCTCTGCGGTGCTTTCGCGTGGAGGCCTGCAGGGCGTTTTTTTCACGGTCAGGCTATGGCTTCCGGGGGGTTTTGCTCGCTGGGTTGTTGACGGTGGCGGGGGAGGATCGGTTGGCTGCAGTAGGGGCACCCGCGTGGAGCGCCATTGAGGGCGTTTGGGGCCTTCTGCTGCCGCCGAGACATTTTTCTTTCTGCTGCTATCTTTTCCCTGTTGGGGTTTCATCTGCCTTGTATTTTGTTCACTGTTTTTACAGCCTGCGTGTTGTGCTGGGTTGTTTTTTATTTTGTTGTGCTTTCGAGCATGGGGTTTGGAGTTGTACTGTGATGGACACAGCTTGTTGCTGGATTTGTAAACGAATTTATACTCTATATAAATTTGAGATAATTTTTTTTGGAAAAAAAAAAGAGTCATTTACTTATTTTTAGGTGGGAGAAGATGATGGAATCTAGTTGAATTATCATATTGAATGTGTTTCCATTGGAGTGTGGTTGATTATTATAACATAAAAGTAATGTGATAATTGACCTATATGATATCACACAAAAGTAAATGAGACTTTACTCAATTGATTGTCCTTTATTAATATGTTGGTGGGGAAAGTGGAGGAAAGAGTAATTTGTCTTATTAAATGAAAGTCATTTACTTATTTTTTGGTGGGAGAAGGGGAATGAATCTAATTTGATTGTATTATCCAATGTGTATCCATTGGAGTGTGGTTGATTATTATAATGTAAAAGTGATGTGATAATTGAACTATATCATATCACATTAAAGTATAGGGGACTTTGAGTTAGTTGATTGTCCTTTATTAATATGTTGGTGGGAAAAGTGGAGGGAAGAGTCATTTGTCCTATCTAATGAAAGTCATTTACTTATCTTTCGGTGGGATAAGGGGAGGGAATCTAATTTGATTGTCCTATCCAATGTGTATCCATTACAACATAAAAGTGATGTGATAATCGAACTATATCAAATCACAATAAAGTAAACAGGGCTTGACTAAGTTCACTATCCTTTATTAATATGTTGGTAGGGAGAGTGAAGGGAACATTCATTTATCATATTTGATGAAAGTCATTTACTTATCTAGGGCTTGACTCAGTTCACTATCCTTTATTAATATGTTGGTAGGGAGAGTGAAGGGAACATTCATTTATCATATTTGATGAAAGTCATTTACTTATCTTTCGGTGGGAGAAGGGGAGGGAATCTAATTTGTTTGTCCTATCAATTGTATATCCATTGGAGTGTGGTTGATTATTATAACATAAAAGTGACGTGATAATTGAACTATATCATATCACACTAAAGGGGACTTGACTCAATTGATTGTCCTTTATCAATATGTTGGTTGGGAAAATGGAGGGAACATTCATTTGTCCTATCTGATGGAAGTCATTTACTTATCTTTCAGTGGGAGAAGGGGAGGGAATCTAATTTCACTGTCCTATCCAATGTGTATCCATTGGAGTGGGTTGATTATTATAACACAAAAGTGATGTGATAATTGAGCTATATCATATCACACTAAAGTAAAGAGGACTTAACTCAGTTGATTGTCCTTTATTAATATGTTGGTGGGGAAAGTGGAGGAAACAAGCATTTGTCCTATCTGATGTGTACTTATTGGAGTAAGGTTGAGCATTATAATATAAATGTAATGTGATTACTAATCTATATTATATCATACTAACTTCCTTTATTGGTCTCTTGATGGGAAAGTTGGGGTATTCCTATCTTCTTGTTGGCCCTTGACCAAGTTTTGTGGATTCTTGGTCATGTTTGATCTATTTTGGGACTTCAACAGGCTGTCGAACGCAGAGTGCAAGACGAAGCAGAGATCGCGGGATCTTGACCCCTTTTTAGGGCTTTTTGGGTTTTGGGATTATGTAACGAGTATGGGAATATCGGCCCATGGGTTTACCCATGCTTAGGCCCACTTTTGTAATGTATATATAGATGACTAGGTGATGTAATAAGAGAAGAAGTGGTAAGTAGTGCTAAGTGCTAGTGTTTGATCTATGTGATCGAAGGACTGTAAAGTGCTTTGTGCATATTGTGTAGGACTTGCAGAGCTACGTGCAAGTAATTGTAAGAAGGCTTGGTGCTGTACCCTAGCTCGAAGAAGGAGGATCTGGCGAAGTGCACGCAGATCTCCTATCTTCTGCGGAGTAGGATTTTGATGCTATGTGCCTGTAAGAAGCTTGACCGAAGATAATAAAGAAGAAGAGTTGGTGGACGTAGCCCCAGGGTGGGGGTGAACCACGTACATGTTGTGTTGCTATGCTTTGTGCAATGTATTGATGTGTTTATATCTTTACTTGCTAAGTGTTGTGATATAGATAGATAGATTTGTTTATGCTTTGTGCTAACGATGTATATGGATGTTAGATCTGACCTATGTGAATGTGCTTGATGCTTAAATCTCCTAGATCTAATCTATCTCCTTATGCTAAGTACTTAGATACGTTAGATCTAATGAATGTTGTGATGCTCTATTTTATCTGCGGAGTAGATAGTGGTTAAATATTGATGAATTGTCAGTGCTAAGTGCTCTGTTGAGTATTTCAATCACAGATCTATGTCCTAGCTAAGGTTGCAAACATCTGAGTCCTGCAACCACCCCTGCCTCTACCTCGGGTGAGACTTCATCTGCTTCACAGGTGTTGCCGAAAGGAATAGTAGTTAGGGTTTTGTTGGTGCATTGTTGTAGCGTTGAACCCTGGGTCTGCCCCTGTGCCAAAAGTTCCTCATATTCATGTTTGGTAGGTTAAAAGGTTCTAGATGAGTAATAAGATAAGATAAGCACTCTCGTTACTTTGAACCTTAGGTTTTCTTCTTGATGGCCTGGTTCGTTTCTCATATATGTTTTGTTCCTCGTGTACTAGAATGTTATTTGATGTGTTCACCAACATTGTGATAAGTAAAAGGTGAACCAGATGTGTGTTCTTGATATCTTAAGTGTATAAATATGTTTTTATATTTCTAAATACATGAATAAAATTAAGCCTTTATAATTAAGGGTAGAAATTAATTTTAGTCCAACAATATCATAGTGAGGTTTACTATTTTTTTGTGAATTTTACATGGATCATTATGTCATTTTCTATGTTTTATATCAAATTAACCTCCTTTCAAAAGATGGTCCATATATCACTACATGGAGATTATGGTACAACCAAAGGTGTTGTAAAACAATTGCCTCATGTTTAATTAAAAGCTGTTATGTTTACTTTAAAATATCAACCATTTAGTAACAAAATTTTATTTAAATTTATAAAAATGGTGTAAAGCATTACGAGGTTTCATCGTCTCATTACAAATCTAGGCTTCAAGCTCTTCATTTGTAGAAAAAAAAAAATTAGCAGATAACTAACATAAGGAATCTATTTTAAGGGAAACACCTTAGGATATTTATGTCAAAGGTTTCTAGTAGTAGATGCATTCATTATGGATGTAAGAATTTGATTAACCACAACAATTTATGATATTTCTCAACACTTTCTAAACAAGGAATGGATCATGCAACAATATGACAAATATATTACATAAATGAGAACGTAGGAGCCACCAATGAATTAATGCTAGATGTCATTAACATATTCTATGAGTAGCGTTGTAACAATATTAGAATTCTTATGTTGAATTCCCCATGTCTCTTAAACTTCAAACTCACTGAGAACCATCCCACAAATGAAATCACCACTTCGCTCGTTATTCATTACCTTAGTTTGTCATATATGAAAGGGAACTGAAACTCATTATAACTTACAAAATATCAACATCAAAATGATGCATAATCGATGAACAAACCAAGAAGGAAAAACCCATAACATTAAGAGACAACAATAGGGAAGTAAAGTACCGAGAATTCAATCATTGGAATAAGGAAGGAGAAAAAGGTAAGAAAAGGCTAATTCATTACTCTACTATATTACATATAAAGGCTAATTCATTACTCTACTATATTACATAAGAAAGGTTTGATCAAGATCCTTGGCGATCCCCATGCCAAATTTGAGGTAGTTGTTAAGCAACTCAACAGAAAATGATTACAGGTAAAAACTTTGTTCTTGGCCTTTTGTTGCTTTTGAGGTCCATTTTTCAATACCTATGCCTTTCCTCTTTTGAAAAATTTGTGCATCTAAATTAGATGTTTCCAATAATTTTATTTGTTTTGGGGAATGAACATTTATTTATGGTATAGCATCACTAGGTTTAATTACAACATTATACAGTAACTTAGAATTGTAGACCCCCAGGCACAAGAATTCCAAGGGTATTTAACTTGGATAATTACTCTCGTCCTCCCAGCTCGAGATTCAAATGATTTCTGGCCCAGTTATTAGTTGCACCAAGAGTGTAGTTGTTGCTAGTTAGAGCATGGAACTTGAAATATGTTGTTGCTAGTTGAGTGTGATTTTTTACATTTCTATTATGTCATAATCTCATCTTTTATGCCAACATTGTATGAACCAAGCTTTAAATTTTACCCGAATATGTCTTCCAATGCATGAATCTAGTTTTGAATTTTACTCAAATATCTTCCAATGCTTGATCCACTATTGCGAGTAGCGGATCTGCCTAAATTATGGGAGAGTGAGGGTTGGAAATACACCAAGTTTGTTTGAAAGTCTTTACAAACTAATGGTAGTTCACTTGTGGGTCATTACATGCAGGATTTGGATCAAATGATTAACTAATTCATTGTGGCTTGGGTGGTCCACACTAGCTACTTACATATTTCATCTTAATGTGTTTGAACGCAGTAGTGGTTGCTTCCAATTTTTACATTCTTAATTGTGATATTGCATAAAATAAATACCTTGTTTGAAGTTTTGATTGCCTAGAATAATGCTTTGTTTCTTCCTCCCTCCTACCCATTTGATGCATTGCATTCAACACTGCTCACAAATGAAGCACACAATATTTCTAATTTTTGTTGTCTTCTACCCTTTGTTGACCACAATGATTGGACCAATTATATAAGGTAAATTCAAAATCTTTAGTGGTGGCATGAAGGGTTATAGAAGGAAATTGGTTCTTTCTCAT
>SNQJ01S0000589.1:85874-125192 GCA_010110895.2 Picea sitchensis
CAATATTCTGATCTCAAAGTTCATCACCCTGTAAAGGAGTATTTCTGCTAGTACTTGGAAAATAACTCTCTGGAGGTCAACATTTTGGGGGCATCATCTATATATATTTAAAAACAACGTAGAAAAGTTAGTGTGTATAGAAAATATAAAAATCCTGATAATAAATATTACTAAAATTCATGACATATTGATTATTACAGAGAATACATTAAATATTAAATCCTCTTACCAAGGGACGATATTCATAATCCCCTTCGGTGTGCCCCTTCTCCCTATAATGTCTTTGAGTTGTTGTTATTAAAAGTCTTTTTTTTTGCAAGCCTCTGCAATCATAGCAAGGGCAATAACAGTTTCCATCGCCCCTCGCCTCTAATGCCGCTCTTAACCGAGCAAGCTTCCTGTCATTTTCGTTCATAGTGACAAATCCTTGTTCTGACAAGTAATTGTCTTACCTACACCATACCAAACAGTAAATTGTCAAATTTTTATATTTTAGCTACTCCTTTCAAAAAATTTAGCCAATCTTTGAAATTCACCACTAAAAAAAGAATGTCAACCACTTGTCATCCGCAATTGGGTTGGGTTGGTTTAAATTATGAATTGGGTTGGGTTGGTTTAAATTATGCAAATTTGTATGTAAGCGGGTTGAGCTAAAGCAGATGAAGCAGAAGAAATTTGCAACTAACTTGTATGCATGATGTTGAATTGGATGTAGGAAGTGAGGAGAAATCAATCCAATTAATATAGGAGAAACCGCAGTTTCTTTTCTCGTGTTGGCATCTAATGCTTTGCGTGTTGCTTTTGTGTTGGCATCTTATGCTTCGACTCTGGTGGCTTTGTGGTGTAGACAAAAAGTTGTAGGAATAAGAAAAGCATAATGGGATTTACAATAACTTGTTTGTACGGGTAACGTGGTGAATTGGATGAAGGAAATGAGTATAAATCAATCCAATTATTATGGGAGGAATAATTGTGGTTTCTTTTCTTGTGTTGGCATCTAATGATTTGTGTTTTCTTTGGCATATTATGCTTTGATACTTCATGTTGTATTGATGCTATATTGTTGGATGCGACATAAAGTTGCAATGGAGGAAACCCACGTAAGGAAGACATATCTTATAAGTAAACTTTAAACTGAGAGAGAAGAATCATTTGGGAGAGAGAAGAATCATTTGGGAAAATATGGCTTTTCAACATTTTACTTTCTTTTCAAATTGCTTAACTCTAACTTTCGTAACTTTTTTATATGATTTTTAATAGATTAAAATATAAATATTTAAGATAAAGATTAAAGATTTTTTTTGACTTCCAAACAAATTAATTCTTGGATGAGTTTAAAGGATTTTTAATTTTAAAAGAATTTATTTACTAGTGTTGAAATCAATTAGATTTAGGTTAAAAGAACTTCTTAGTATTGAATTTAATTTGAGTAAGAGTTTTACAAGAAAAAGTTTTGGAGTGGAATGATTTTTGTTAGTGTGAAGTTTGTTAAGCAATGAGTAATGTGTATGGTGTATGTCCTATTGTTCTCATCTTTTAAGGAAGAAAATGGAAACTCAAGTTAATTCAAAGGTTGAAATCTCTCTCCTATAACTCTTGGATAAATGTATAAACAAAAGAAATGCATCATTAGAGAAGTCCAACAAAGGCTCATGTCCCATCTTCAAATATAGGGGATGTCCATATAACTATATTAAATGGAGATATGTTTTCCCAAAAACCTCTAAGAGGAGGCACTAGTGTCCCACTTTTAAATATAGGAGATGGCTTTACAACTATGGTTATATAAATAGAGAAAACCCATCACATGCTTAAGGGAGGTTGAAGAAGCCACAAACATCTCTGATTGTGATGGGGTTGGACATGTAGTTTCACTAGAAACTCCACCATGAAGCCAATTATCAAGTGCAACATTCAAAAGAACATGTATCCTAAAGATCAAATTTTAATTTTTTTGTTTAACATATGTTTCGAAGTATGCCAAATTTGAGGTTGAACTGGTACACCGAAGTCACTTACATGTGCACCAACCTCACATGTTCATGACCTAAATGCAATTTGCACCAATTGACTACTTTGGAGATGATTTGTATCGGATTGCATCATGACTTATTTGGTACCTCCTAATTGCTCATTTTACACAAGCACTTGTGCCATCACGTTCACTCTTTCCAAACCCCATTTTAAAAAAGCTCCAAATATGTTGCCCTCTTATTTCCTGATGAAGTTAACTTAACCAGTGAAAAGGTAGTGTTGATTTGAATTTCCCACACACCCATCAGAACAAATCCAATGTTATGTGAATGTTTTCTTGTTAATTCTGAATGATTCATAGATTAAATGAAAACGATGCGAAAAAACAACATTTTTTGCTCACTGACATCATTGACATAAAAATAGTACTCCTTAACTACACCATTGGACTATGAAGTGTTAGCCCAAACATCAACATTCACTTGTGCATATCTATACAAGATATGCACAAATATAGAAACCTAAATAGACAAGTCAACCATCAATAAAAGTCAACCATTAAAGTTAAATGAAAAACCTCATAAAATACTTGAAAAAAATAATATATTGTAAGAATGATAATACTTGCTCTACATCTCTCTTTACCAAGAAAATACATAATTCTAGATGAAGTCTACTATTCATAAGATTGTGTTTGGCCCAATACCTCATGAGAGTGTTTGAATTGGTAAGTTTGATAAGATTGTGGCCTAATACTTAATGAGATATTTTGAATTGGTAAGTCTGATAATATTGTGGTTCAAATATCTCATCCTCAAGCAAATCAATCCTTTTAGATGTCACATATGAAGAAGAGGATGGATTCATAGTAATATACTTATATCTCTTCCATGTGATCGTGAAATTTGACAATCATAAGAGTTCTTATTGAACAATGTCAAATTACCACCTAAGCATCTTTTACCAAAAAAACATAGGGTCACTAATGTCATAATAAAATTGGAATTCAACATGGTACCAATAACAATAAGTGTCATAAAGTGGGTTGGCTCAATATACCATTGTTTCAATTTACCAAACATACAAATGGCTATGTTGAAATGAGGATTGTTTTCTTGAAATTCTTTGAATAGTTGAAATTGTGTCATCTATATAAAATGCTTACCATGCTCATCATATATACCTTTAAATAAGTGCAATCCTAAAAATATTTCTAATTTGATATCCCAAAAAAATAAATTCTACCACCTTCCCTCTAAACTTATTTATAATAAAAACTCTTCCATATTCATTTATATGCTAAATTGATTTTATATCCCAAAAGAAAATAAATGTAAATGTTATTTCATTGAAAAAATTAAATACATACCACTATAGATTAAAAACATACTACTATAAAATAAAAGAATATAAGTATTATAATTATATAATTATTATTTATAATTTAAAATTCATTTTATATTTAAAAAATATATATATTTAAGTATTATAATTATATAATTATTATTTGTATTAATTTAAATTTCAAAATCGACTTGATATGTCAAAGAAAAGAAAGGTAAATGAATAATATTATAAATATAAAAATATAAATATATTTTTTTCATATCTTTAGTTTTAAATTTTAATAAATTAAATATAAATATTATAATTATTAAAAGTTTTAATTATATAATTATTATAATAAATTTGTAAATTTTTATTGATTTTAGGATTCAAATTGTTATAACTTAATTGTTATTGTAAATAATTATTTAATGAAATTTTAAAATTGGAAAGCTTTTTTAATTATATAATTATTATAATAAATTTGTATTATTATTGAGTTTGTTATTTAAGATTATATAATTTAATTACATGATAATTAAAGATTTCATTATTTAAAATTAAAACTAAAAAATAATGGTTTTATCTAACTGTTTTACGAAATATAAATTTCCACGAATCATATATATAGTTTTAAAACTAATTTGATTTATATATATAGTTTTAAAACTAATTTGATTTGTAATTATCATTTAATTATAAATTATTTTGCATTTTTCCAAATAAGACGAATTATCATTATTGGTAACCCATGATGGTGTTGGCTGCTTCTCCACTCAAACGTTCCCGTGACTTTTACAACATTAAAGCGGAGCACTGTTAGAGCAAAAGTAGAAAAAATCTACAACTTTGTATGTGAGAGGGTCGAGCAAAAGCAAGATTAATGATTTGTGTTGGCATCTAATGTTTTCAATGTTTAAAACGGAAATCATCCACCGGAGCACGATCAAAAATCTGTTGCTCGGGAGATTCTTAACTAAAAATTCAATTATAATAAACTCCCACCGTGGATAATGGTCCAGCTAAGAACGGAATATTTGGATTTCCAGTGGAACGGTCTTTTCAAAAGCGGAAAGAGTCAGTTTTACGGTGGGGCCACGTCGTGTACGAGTTCGACTGTCCATAATTCCATCTCCGAAGGAAAATACAAGGAACTTACAGTTGTTATGCAGCGACTGAGCTATCACGGCCGCCCCGCCCCGGGAAAGTTAGAAGCCCCACTTGGACTGCACGACAGCATGGACAGCCACGTTTGAGACCCACATTGTCTTGGCAACGCGTGACAGTTGTCATACGCCAACTGAGCTATTACGGTCACCCCACCTTCGGAAAAGTTTACGACCCCACCTGGACTGCTCGAAAGCCTGGATGGCCCTGTTTGGATCCACTTTGCGCATCGGATGTGTTTTGAATGACGCTTGTACCGGTCCTACGCATGGCAGCGGACTTACTGTTGAATTAATTTTTTTTAATAATTATTTCAATTATCGTTTTCCTGGTTTTTTTGGTGTCACCTTAACAATTAAGGTTGATTATTATAATTTAAAGGTCATGTGATTTTGAAATATATTACATTAAAGTCTTTTATTAGTTTGTTGAGAAAGTGGAGTGATTTTGATATTTATTAGTCCCTGTCCGGAAGGCTTGGGACTATAGCACTGTTTGATTTGACATTAATTTATGGTTGATTTTAAAATTTTTCAGAAATTTCAATGTTTAATTTAAAAAGTTTCAATTCATATATTTTAAAATAAATAAAAAATATATTTGTTACAATTTTATTGGCTGATAACTTTGAAGTGTTATTGCCACCTTCACTTCTTCCAATACTTTAATTAATGTTTATTTCATTTCTTCCAACTACTAATCTTAACTCAATTACTCAGTATCCTTGTTACCTTCTTTTTTTTCCACGAAAAATTATCTCGATATATATTAGAGATATATATCATTTACATTCACTGTATCCAGTCTAGCACAACAGCCATTACAAATTTCGACCCGGAGACCCAGCAGGGTTTGACCTCGAGACCTCCTCCCAACACTTGGAGGAAGGTCCTGTCTTTACCAATCACGCTGGACTCACGGATCTAGAAGTGACCTAACCTTCAGTGCTTTCACGCTCTCCCATTATTTTTATTTTTTAAACAATGTAGATGCGTCGATTCAAGCGGCTATAAGCACATACATACAACTTGGTCTGCCCTGCCCGTCGTATTAAACATTATTTCAGAGTCCGTGTAATGATGATGCACCGCGACAAAATTTTCGAAATGTGAAAATTGCAATCAGTCCAGCTAGCAGCAAGTGCGTGTTTTAAATGAAGATTCGTTGCCGACAGTCCAATGGTATTTATTTAGAGAGCCACTGTTATTTTGCAACGACCATCCTCGGCCTTGAGAATCGTTTACGGTAATCAATGGTTGTGAATCTTTAGTAGACGCGTAAATTCTGCAAGCCATGTGCGTGGGACAAAGCAAAACCATGGCTGTCAGTTAGAGCCGGGCAGGACAACCCAATTGACGGTCGACTCTACGCGTCTTGCTTTAAATAATCACAATTTCAAATCATAACCCGAAATAGTAAGATTTAAAACAACAAACAAGGCATTACCAACTAAAAGTGTTGATGGGACCCTTCAGTCCACACTGCCGAGTAGAGGAGGTAATATTTGGACATAAGCGTCAACCCCTAAACACTAAGGTATTGCTTTCCCTCTTCCGAAACACACATATGGTCATCCATTGTCTAATGGGTGCAGTCCAATGGTTATAATTTTTTAATTTTATCGTAATTATTATTACCATTGTCTAATGGGTGCAGTCTAATTGTTATAATTTTTTTATTTTTTCGTAATTATTATTACGAAATTTATAAATTTGGTAATGTAGAAATCATAATTTTAAATTATTTAAATTATATTTTTAATACATAAATTGACTCAACGCTTTCAAAATATCCGAAAATATATACTTTCCACCATTAAAATATATTTTTTTCTAAATTTCCAAACTAGTGTTCTCATGTTTTTAGCTTTAGTCAATCTTAACATTAACCTTTTTTTACATGATTGTACATGTAAGATATATTAAGATTAACCTTTTTATATGATTGTACATGTGAGATTTAGAATATTAAGAGTGGGATAACGAGTTAATATATATATATATATATATATATATATATATTTTACATGGGCCATTTACACGACACTTGCCAATCCGTCTACACCCATGCGAGCAATATTTTATATATTTTAATTTAAAATAATAAAAAAATTAAATTAATAATTAATTTATAAATTTATTAAATTCAAATAAACATATTCTCAAAAATTTAATTATTAATTGATTTACTTTTTTATTTTATCAATATTGTTTTAAAATCAAATATTTTCCATTTTTAATATTTTATAAATTTATTTTAAAATATCATTTTCCATATTTTTATTTTTTGATTTTACTTAATCCCTTATTTTATAAATATTATTTTATATTATTGTTTTGAACATAAATATATATTTTTAACATTTTAATTAATTTTGCATATATTTAGTCAAGATTATCATTTTTCTTATACTTAAACTTCTAGAAATTTAGACGAAATTATGTACGTTCTAGAATTTAATTTTTATGTCGATCTTTTAATATTGATATTAATAATATTAAATTTAAAGTATTTATAAAAGAATGTTTATAAAATTATTCACATAATAGGTCTTAGTAGACGTTAATCATCATCATCATCAAATCATAAAGATTAATGATAATTATTATTATTGTTTATAATCAATTGCAAGAAAACAAATTAATTAATTTGTATTTATAACAGCTGCAAGACAATAAATTAATAAATTAATTTGTATTTATAACAGTTGCAAGACAATAAATTAATTAATTTATTGTCTTTAGGAATGAGGTCTTCATTTATAAATATTCTTAACCCTTTTAAGCTCAAAGATTTGTTGAGTATGTTATAGTTATGGTTAGTACAACTTACTTTGACATGAATCAACTTATCTTTATGTTCAATTATTAGTCACTGCCATGGGACTATAGCAATGAGTTTGCTTTTGATGTGACATTGATGTCACATTAATTTGCCTTTTACCATAAATTTGTGTATGCAATGTAATATTTAACATAAGAAAAAATATTTGTGTTTCTCATTTCTAATTGGTTGATAGGATTGAAGTGTTATTACTCCCTTCACGTCTTTAATATGTAGAATTAATTACATCATCAATGAATTTCACCAATCACCATATCTAAATATAAAAGTTGTACTATTTATTTATTATTATGCATTATTATATTTATATTATATTTATTATCTAATATATTATTTATTATTATATTTATTATATTTATATTGTATTTATGAATATTATAGTTCCATTCAACTTATTGTTCAGTATACATTTTGAATAACAAACAACCCTCAATTATTATCTTTTGACAAAAAATATCTATTACTTGTGCATTTAGTTATATTAAGTTTCATTGTTCAACATGTATTTCCTAACTAACTCGGCAAGGACTGCGTTGCCATGCAACCCTTGTTTTATAAGTATTCATTAAAGTAAAATTGATTATTACAACATAAAGGTCATGTGATCTTATTATATTTTATATGTATCCATTAAAGTAAAATTGATTATTACAATATAAAGGTGTTGTGATCTTATTACTTGAAAGTCATTTACTTATTTTTAGGTGAGAGAAGAGGAGGGAATCTAATTGGATTATCATATTGAATGTGTTTTCAATGGAGTGTGGTTGATTATTATAACATAAAAATAATGTGATAATTGACCTATATGATATCACACAAAAGTAAATGAGACTTTATTCAATTGATTGTCCTTTATTAATATGTTGGGGGGGAAAGTGGAGGGATGAGTAATTTGTCCTATTAGATGAAAGTCATTTACTTATTTTTTGGTGGGAGAAGGGGAAGGAATCTAATTTGATTGTATTATCCAATGTGTATCCATTGGAGTGTGGTTGATTATTATAACGTAAAAGTGATGTGATAATTAAACTATATCATATCACACTAAAGTATAGGGGACTTTGAGTCAGTTGATTTTCCTTTATTAATATGTTGGTGGGGAAAGTGGAGGGAAGAGTCATTTGTCCTATCTAATGAAAGTCATTTACTTATCTTTCGGTGGGATAAGGGGAGGGAATCTAATTTGATTGTCCTATCCAATGTGTAACCATTGGAGTGTGGGTGATTATTACAACATAAAAGTGATGTGATAATCAAACTATATCAAATCACACTAAAGTAAACAGGGCTTGACTCGGTTCACTATCCTTTATTAATATGTTGGTAGGGAGAGTGAAGGGAACATTCATTTATCCTATCTGATGAAAGTCATTTACTTATCTTTCGGTGGGAGAAGGGGAGGGAATCTAATTTGTTTGTCCTATCCATTGTATATCCATTGGAGTGTGGTTGATTATTATAACATAAAAGTGACGTGGTAATTGAACTATATCATATCACACTAAGGGGACTTGACTCAATTGATTGTCCTTTATCAATATGTTGGTTGGGAAAATGGAGGGAACATTCATTTGTCCTATCAGATGAAAGTCATTTACTTATCTTTCGGTGGGAGAAGGGGAGGGAATCTAATTTCACTGTCCTATCCAATGTGTATCCATTGGAGTGGGTTGATTATTATAACACAAAAGTGACGTGATAATTGAGCTATATCATATCACACTAAAGTAAAGAGGACTTAACTCAGTTGATTGTCCTTTATTAATATGTTGGTGGGGAAAGTGGAGGAAACAAGCATTTGTCCTATCTGATGTGTACTTATTGGAGTAAGGTTGAGTATTATAATATAAATGTAATGTGATTACTAATCTATATCATATCATACTAACGTCCTTTATTGGTCTCTTGATGGGAAAGTGGGGGGATTCCTATCTTCTTGTTGGCCCTTGACCAAGTTTTGTGGATTCTTGGTCATGTTTGATCTATTTTGGGACTTCAATAGGCTGTCAAAGGCAGAGTGCAAGACGAAGCAGAGATTGCGGGATCTTGACCCCTTTTTAGGGCTTTTTGGGTTTTGGGATTATGTAATGGGTATGGGAATATCGGCCCATGGGTTTACCCATGCTTAGGCCCACTTTTGTAATGTATATATAGAAGACTAGGCGATGTAATAAGAGAAGAAGTGGTAAGTAGTGCTAAGTGCTAGTGTTTGATCTATGTGATCGAAGGACTGTAAAGTGCTTTGTGCATATTGTGTAGGACTTGCAGAGCTATGTGCAAGTAATTGTAAGAAGGCTTGGTGTTGTACCCTAGCTCGAAGAAGGAGGATCTGGCGGAGTGCACGCAGATCTCCTGTCTTCTGCGGAGTAGGATTTTGATGCTATGTGCCTGTAAGAAGCTTGATCGAAGATAATAAAGAAGAAGAGTTGGTGGACGTAGCCCCAAAGTGGGGGTGAACCACGTACATGTTGTGTTGCTATGCTTTATGCAATGTATTGATGTGTTTATATCTTTACTTGCTAAGTGTTGTGATATAGATAGATAGATTTGTTTATGCTTTGTGCTAACGATGTATATGGATGTTAGATCTGACCTATGTGAATGTGCTTGATGCTTAAATCTCCTGGATCTAATCTATCTCCTTATACTAGAAAGTACTTAGATACGTTAGATCTAATGAATGTTGTGATGCTCACAAACATCTACGGAGTGAATGGTAGTTAAATATTGATGAATTAGCCGGTGCTAAGTGCTACGCTAGAGTAACCCACAATCACGTATTTGTGTCCTAGATAAGGTTGTAGATACCTGAGTCTCGCAACCACCCCCACCTCTACCTGGGTGAGACTTCACCTTAGCGAGTGTTAAAAGGTGTCAGAGGTAGTTAGGGTTTTGTTGAGTGCTTATTTCATAGCGTTAGACCCAGGAGTCTACCCCTATGCCAAAAGTTCATCATATTCATGTTTGGTAGGTTAAAAGGTTCTAGATGAGTAATAAGATAAGATAAGCACTCTCGTTACTTTGAACCTTAGGTTTTCTTCTTGATGACCTGGTTCGTTTCTCATATATGTTTTGTTCCTCGTGTACTAGAATGTTACTTGATGTGTTCACCAACATTGCTTGATAAGTAAAGGAGTGAACTAGATGTAGTATTCTTGATATCTTAGAATTAATATAAATATTTTTATATTTCTAAATACATGAATAAAATTAAGCCTTTATAATTAAGGGTAGAAATTAATTTTAGTCCAACAATATCATAGTGAGGTTTACTATCTTTTTGTGAGTTTTACATGGATCATTATGTCATTTTCTATGTTTTATATCAAATTAACCTCCTTTCAAAAGATGGTCCATATATCACTACAAGGAGATTATGGTACAGCCAAAGGTTGTGTAAAACAATTGCCTCATGTTTAATTAAAAGTTGTTATGTTTACTTTAAAATATCAACCATCTAGTAGCAAAATTTTATTTAAATTTCTAAAAATGGTGTAAAGCATTACGAGGTTTCATCTTCTCATTACAAATCTAGGCTTCAAGCTCTTCATTTGTAGAAAAAAAAAATTAGCAGATAACTAACATAAGGAATCTATTTTAAGGGAAACACCTTAGGATATTTATTTTAAAGGTTTCTAGTAGTAGATGCATTCATTATGGATGTAAGAATTGTTGGAAATACTAAAACAGAGAAGGGGGTGAATCATTTGTTTATAAGATTAAACAATTTATGCCTTTTAAATTGTAATGCTTATTTTATTCATGTGTCATCCAACCAACATACAACATATGGGCCGATTAAGAGTAAAGATCATCAGTCCACATAAAATACACACGGGGGCAGGATTTTCCACTGAGGAAACCCATAAGGGGAGAAAACCTCTTCTTCTTGAAATGATAGAAGCTGATCTTTTACACTACATTACGTATCATTTTGGTGCAGGCACCAACTCAATGTAGAGGTTGCTACCAGCATTTTACAAGCTTCAACTTGTTTGAGAGCTCCAACTCTCTGATTTCTCTAGCACCCACTAAAAGGTAGCACCAACTCCCTGAATATTTTAGTACCAACTGGATGGAAGCACAAGCTGGATGGAAGCACCAACTTCTAAAAGTTCCGGCCACCAACTAGATGGGCTTCAACTTCCGGTTACACGAGGCTCAACACATAGCAGGAGAACATATGTTCTCCCCTAACCCTGCCACCTGGGCACAGGCACCTTGTAGGATGGAAGCTACAACTTCCTGTGTTCAAGCATCCAATTGAACCGAGGACAATAGTCCTCGAGCACCTCCCAACCTCCCTAGAGGCCTCAATGACTAAATAAACATTCAACTTTGCAGATAAGTGGAGTTCTTACCAATTTTACTTTGTTTTGGATATCTTGTCTTCTGCTGCTTACACTCCTATCGTTTTGCTGCTTTGCATGCCTTTCTTACTCTATGGTTACTGCACTTCTCTGCTCCATCGAAATTTTTATGCTCAGCATCTTCTCGTTTTTGCTATTCTACTCTTTTTCAACTCGTTCTGTTCTTCTGTTCTATATTTCATCTGCTCTGCCTTTCCTTTTCTCCAATCCTAATATACAGTTCATTTCCTTCTGTATATCCATTCGATTCATTCTTAACGCCTTCTCATTTCTCCTTTTCTTACTATTTCATGCTTTTCCGCATGAGACAACCAGCCATCTGATTGTCACTTTCGTTTTCTTTTATACATCACATGGTTCGCTTCTCCGCCCGGCCGGAACAGCAGGCGAATTGTCACAAAGCAAAGCTGGTCGTCATGCAGAAATGCTAAGTAATTCTTCATGATGAGTCCATTTCATTAACAAAAAATCATACTCAGTCATTAACTTCCGGAGAAGAGCGACCCTCCGATTATTAAGCGATCCAGCGGTTGGATCCCATCGGGAGTTTACTCATCGTGATTTCGGCACTCTTGGCGTTCGTAGTTTTAGTCACTTACAAATCCACGACCAAAGGTGACCACAACCTTGTGTCTCTCTCTAACCGAGGTTTTGGCTCGAGCTTTAGCCTTAGAGCTACACAATGATTCGTATGACCGGTTTCTCACCTCTCAGGTCCCAGATTACCGATCGCTAACTTTCCAGCGTGCTAGCCACCGTATAGCCCTTGGCCCATAAGACCCGATCAACATACGCTGACCTGCGGTCAAACCGCAATGGGGTTTGGCATTTCGCGATGACAATGTTTATGTCCGTGATTCGATTTCCCGATTAGCGATATGCCGACTCACAGGCCACGGTCCGTGGTAGTTATCCATTGACCTTGACTTTATCATGCGGAGACTCACCGAGTTTACGGTGATAATGTACCTCGTCCTTTGGATAGCGATATATGATCAGAGCTTCTCTATACTCCTTACATCCTCCGACTCCGGTCATTTACGGATACGGCGGTTGATTCATTGGATTCAGCGGTTTAGCGATTAAATCGCAAATCGCGTTCGCGATTTGGAGTTCTTGATATCGAAGATTTTGACATTACAAAATTAATGATTCGATCCGGAGTACTCCATCATGGAGATTCATGATCGGATCACTTCTGAAGCTCGATGGCTCAGTTACATCATGAGCATGTCAGCGATTTGGGTTCTGTGAATTGAATTGGACATTTCAAAGTCCGATCCCCGATTCGGATGGCTTATCTCTCTACCGCAACTTCTGAGATCCGGCGATACCATTTCTTTGGAAATTGGATAGGATCCTGATCCTTTGGATCTTTTCCTCCCGATTATTGTTGAGCGGCTATTCATTGCTATTGTCATCAACATAGCGACAATTTGTACGTACCATCGGCAACCACGAAGTATTGCCGCCATCAATGAAACAGAGTATCTGGCGGTTGCTTTTCATTAAGCGAAATTGCCAACAATCTCCCCTTTGGCATTGATGGTAACACTTACATTCAATCATTCAGAATTCAACTCTCCTTTGCATTCGACCATTCGGTTCGAATCTGTTCCCGGTATTCCAGGCGCATTTCGACTCAACTCCTCTGCATTCGACCATTCGGTTCGAATGCATTCCGAAACTTGACTGAACTCAACTCCTTTCTCCGGCACGACATCAATGTCTGAGAAGAAGCGTTCTTCAACGTCTTTTTGCAGAACTTACTCCCCCTGTAATCTATAAGCATTTAGGAAATTCACGGATATTCAATAAGCACTCCACGACTTGATGCACATTTTAGACACAAGAGTTTATAATAGCGGTTTGTGAGATATCAAAGGGTTGCGGTAATGGTTTGATGAAAATATCGACAATTTGTTACGTAGAGGGTATATAGTTGAGTTAGACAACTCTGTTTGTAACTTGTTCTCTCGGAAAATGATACTTGATTGGAATGCTTAGTCTTGGAATGAATAGCGGGATTCTTGGAGACACTAATTGCGAATTATTTATCACAATGTAGATTGGAATAGAGATTGATGTAAGTTACGGTTTGTATCATTCATAAGATTTGTGTGCAGTAAGTAGCAGTATCAATGTATTCTGCCTCTGTAATGGATAATGAAATAGATCCACAGCTGCTTACTAAACCATTACAACCTAGCGAGTCACCCAAAGAATGCTCCACCAGCGAATTGCTTTTTCTCTCATCAACCTGAGTTGCCGATTGACATCTGAATAAGCAATTAGTTGGAAATTCTGATTTCTGGGTACCACAATCCATATGTCAATGTTCCCTTCAAATATTTAAATATTCTCTTGGCGGTAAAATGGCTTTGTTTGGGTAGCGACCTACCGATTCCAACCGACATTATATCAGGACGTGATGCTGTTATGTACAGAAGACCGCCTATCATTGAGCGATATGTCCTTTGATCAACATCGGTGAAACATCATTTTTATTGATCTTGCAACCAACCACCATGGGTATTATGGCGAAGAGGAATATTCCATACGAAATTTCTTCAATATCTCTTTCAAATATTTTCTTGAAATAAAGGAATTCCTGCAGGCTTTGTTTTACTTGTAACCCAAGAAATATGACAGTTCACCTATCATGGACATCTCAAATTACGTTTTTGCATGGGAATTATGGAAACCAACTGGATGGATGATTCCATTGAAATGCGATAAAATAATATCATCTACATAGACGAACGCTAGTAAAATCATCACTTTAGACTTAATGTAAAGAGATTAAACATCCTTGATTACCTTTCTTGAACCTTTCTTGAAATTTGTCCAGTCTAGAGTAACAAGCTCGTGGTGCTTGTTTGAATCCATATAAGGCCTTCTTCGGTTTACAAACATAATTAAGTTGTTTGTCAATGAGAATCCTTGAGGTTGCTCCATATATACTTATCCCTGTAGATCTCCATTAAGAATCGCGACTTACATCCATCCGATACACTTTGAAATTCTTATGACAAGAGTAAGAAGAAATGCGATGGCTTCCTAATCGCACTTAGCTGGTGCAAAAGTTTCATCAAAGTGTCCTTCCATGGTACATATCCCTTTGCAGGACTAATCGGCTTTATTTCTAACAACTTGTGTCCTTTTTTTTTTCATTCATTTTATTCTTGAATACCCATTTTGGAGCCTATGACATTCTTATTTTGAGGTCTAGGAACAAGTTCCCAAAAATTATTATTCTTCTCAATCGATCCAACTCTTCATTCGTTGCTCTAATCCAATCTTCTTCCATACTAGCTTCCTCAAAATTTGTGGGTTCAATCATAGATAAAGAGGCAACCTTGAAGGAGATTGTTCCGTATCCTTAATCAATTTCCTTCAGATGCAGACATCCCTTCGGTACCTGCTCCCAATTGCTCGATTTTCGGGATGGTCTTCCGATGATTGAGGAGGAGATTTTGCTTCTTTTTGCTTGTATCCGTTGAGTGTTCCACATCCTCATCTAATTGACTCTCTTCTCTTTGCAGTCCTTGGACTGTTCATCTTTATCTTCAAGCCCTTATCTTACATTTCTTGATTTATCACTGCTTATATTCCTTTCTGGAAGTTCTTCATCAAATTTTACATCTATCTGATCCAACAGTTTATCTTGAGTCTTATTGTATATCTGTACCCTTCTTGTTGTAGCATAACCCAAGAAGATACCTTCATCCAGCCACTGTCATCATATTTGCCAATATTTTCATCATTGTTTTTGATATAACATGTGCTTCCAAAACTTTAAAATGTTTGATTAGAGCTTGAGTCTTCGACCAAAGGATTCATAAGGGGAATTCGATGTCACTATGGTAGTGCGAGATGAGCTTTGTTAAAGTGTAAAGGCAGTGTATGAATTGCTTCCACCCGGTATATGCGAGGTATGTTCCTTTCGTTCATCGTTGATCTTGCCATTTCTTGTCTTGATCTATTACGCCTCTCAACAACTCCACATTTTCTTGTATGGAGTCTTTGGGATTGTGTACTCTCTTTTTGATCCCATTTTGTCGCGAGATTCTTTTGAGTTTCAAGTGGACTCTCCTCCTCTATCGGGACTATGCTTTATCCTCTTTCTGTTTGATTCTCGGTCAAAGTATGCGGCACTTTGAATTTTTGGTTGCCAGTTTTTTTCTTTCAAAGATGCAATAAGGATTAGTCTGGAATGATCATCAATAATCAGCATAAAATAATTTTCTTTTCTGTACCTTCTTTCCTTGATGGTCCACATGAATCCATATTTACTAACTGAAGAGCTTTTTCTGTAGAAGGAAATTTCTTAGATTTAAACTATGATTGAGTAAGCTTTCCTGTCACAGCGGGCTTACGGATGAGGTCGTATGGCTGATATCTTCAGTCTTTTATTGCCCCATTGTTTTTGGAAGCTTGATTATGTGATCAAAGATTAGGTGACCAAGTCTCCTATACCATGACCGACTTTCATCATATTTGCTGAAGTTGCGTTCTTCTTCTTCTTCACCCAAGACATAGACGTTGTTTTTCGGTGCGATTACGACACGCAGCTACCTTACGAATCAGCGGATTTTATTCTGGTCTTAGCGGTAGAGATCGCTTCCGCCCTCGACCCACGCGGACTTGACGACACTGGCCGGTCCATAATGACAGATTCTCTATGGCGGTACATCTTGAGCTTTTCTTTTCCGTTATTCAAACTCACAAATCAGGAAATGTAACTTTCCTGGTGCATCATTTCCAAAAAGTTACGTTTTCGATTTTCTATCCTTAAAGAGTTAGAGAGCTTACTTTATCTCAAGTCGTATGTTTTGAACATCCTTTGTCAATGTACCCGGGGATTCTTTTATTTTGGGCAGTAAGCTAGTCCACATTTGTCATCTACTTTCTTCTTCCGGACTTTGACATTTTCAGAAGTGGAATTCCGATCTCGGTTATATTTCTTTAGGTAGCCGGTTTCGCGCCTTATGTCCATAATTATGGCCGGATGTAGCATTAAGTTCGTTATTATCAAAGATAAATTAGCGATTGTTATCTCCATACATTTGTTATTGTTTCCTCCTTGTGTCCTTCTTCCAGTCATCACATGATTCATAATCACAGATTATGCATTGCCAGGTTATCTCAATCTTTGTTGTGGTAGATGGTTATTCATTGGTAATCTTGATTGTTCATATCTAAATCTTAGAGAACAATTTATGGCTTTGTGTCCAAGAGTGGAAATGAGGAAAAACAATAACCATAGAAAATTTTTTTGTACCTAGAAAATTAAATGCTTCTTTGGGGAGTCGATAAAACTTTACGGTCTACGATTACGTTAAGCGGTTTTCCTTTCATTTCATTTTGATGGTTGATCTTCTTTCTTTGTCTCTATAGGGTGAACATCAATGTTTGTGGGTTTGACAAACTTGATAGAATCGGTGTTACTTGGATGATCACTACTTGATCCTTCTTCATATCCCAATCCGACTTTCAACTTTGAATTTCTTTTTTGATTTAGAATGGAGTTAATTCTTGATGCTTTTATACTTGATTTTGATGATCTGATCCTTTGAATTTCTCATTTCTTTTCTAGTCTCAATATTTCTTCTTCTAGAGCTTCACGCCTAAGTTTCTTCTCTGACAGTCGTTGTTTCAATATGTCTTCTATCTTCTTGCCTCTTCCAATTCCCTTTTCAGCAGAGCAAGATCTTCATGGGGTTCTTCGCATGCTTTTTCAAACTTTGCTTGAGCACTTGTTTTAGCTTTAAACAAATCGGAGTCTATCAATTTCTTCCAGTGTGTTGGTTAGTTCTCCTTCCAAATCCACTCTGACCTCTTCTTCATTATCATTACTGCCATTGCTTTTATTATCATGATCCTCTTTTGCCATAAATACGAAGTCATTTTAATGCTTATCATCCACGGGATGATCGGTAATGCATTTCTTGAGGAATAGTCTCATTATTTACAACCAAGGCTTTCTTCTTATGTATTTTCCTTATTTGTACTTCTTTTCATCATCAAAGTTGAGCCTTTTAAATTAGGGACATTTAGAAACAAAATAACCAATTTTACCACCAGTTAAAGCATTTGAAGAACAACTTCCCTTGATATTTTCTGAACCTTTCTTTAATCTTCCAACAAATTTTCATATCACATCAAATTACGGGAATCTGACATTATTATGCACTTTAAAGGAAACTATAATCTTTGGATTTATCTTTGTTTATCCTCATTTCATATGAGTTAGAGTTCCAAGAAGTTGATCAATGAAGCCGAGTTTTAAGATCATTTAATTCTTCTATTGCCGAGGAGACTTTTTGGATTAAATTTATCAGCGAGACAAATCTGAATTAAGGGTGAGTCATCAAGCGTTTCACCTAGACCCTTCATGGCATTTACAAGTTCTTCAATAGAAGAATGCACTAATGGTTTCTCTTCATTCATCTTGATTGTTTAAAATTTCAATCATATGTTTGAAGTTTGGCACCTTCCCCTTTCTCATTTCCTTCATAAGCATTAGTGGTTTGTCCCACATTTCTTTGGCGGTATTAATTAATCACCTTCCACAAAATTCCGGCTTTTAGCAAGTCCATTCGGGGATAGCATTCATTCCCTAAGCGTTAAAGCTAAATTCTAACTTAACTATCATCCCCTTGTTGGCTAGCTGCTTGGGCTTTGTGTATTCGATCTCTACTACATCCCAAACATCCAACACCCAAGGGCCATTAAATATGTTTGCATCCTTACACTTCATAAGGCATAGTTTTTTCCATCAAGCCCGAGGAGGAGGCTTAGAAGCTGGGGCCCTTCATGACTTCGTCGTATTTTAAGCTTATAGATCTACCACCTTTAAATAAAGGAACCATTCTGATACCAATTGTTGGAAATACTAAAACAATGCGGAAGGGGGTGAATCAGGTTGTTTATAGGCTTTCATCAATTTATGCCTTTTAAATTATTATTAACATTTCTTCATGTGTCATCAATAACATACAACATATGGGCCGGTAAAAGTAAGATCCTGATCACGCATAAAATACACCCGCGAGGGAATGATTTTTCCGAAACCCATAGGGAAAACCTCTTGCTTCTTGAGAATGATAGGCAATCTTTTTACATTACGTACATCATTTACTATTGAGCACCGACTCAATGTGATGTTGCTACCTCTCTTTTACAAGCTTCAACTTGTTTGAGAGCTCCAACTCGATTTCCTCTGGCGCTTACTGAAGGTACCAACTCTAAATTACTCCAGCACCAGCTGGATGGAAGGACCAACTTCACGAAGTTCCGGCCTGTTGGATGGAAGCACCAACTTCCGGTTACGTAGGCTCAGCACGCATAGCGAGAGAGAACATCTATTCTCCCTAGCGCCACCCTGCCACCCCTCGTTTCTTTGGGCTGCCAACCCGGATGGAAGCTACAACTGTGTTCAAGAACCCACTTGTACTTCTGAGGACAATAGTCCTCGAGCACCTCCCAACCTCCCTAGAATATCAATGACTAAATAAAAAACAACTTAACAGATAAGTCAGTTCATACCAAATTTACTTTGTTCTGTAAATCTTATCCTCAACACTTGCTCTCGTTTTGCTTTGATATGCTTCAGCTCTTCTCTATCGTTATGTTCTGCTTCTGCTCTGCTCTATCGAAATTTTATGCTTAGCATCTTCTCGTTTTGCCATTCTACTCTTCTTCAACTCGTTGTGTTCTTACACTCTATATGTACATTCCTTTCCTTTCTCAATCCCTATTATACGGTTCGATTTCATACAGCCTTATCCATTCGATTCATTCTTAGCGCTTCTCCTTTCTCCTTTTCTTACTATTTCAGCCGCGAGGAACCAACCAACCACATGCGATTGTCCTCTTTTTTCTTTTATACATCCACATCTTGATGGTTTCCGCTTCCTCTCCTTGGCAAGGAACAACGACAATTTGTCTAAACGAAACAGATCGTCATGCGAAGCGCTAAAGTAATTCTTACGCGGTGATCAGTTTCATTAACAGAAATCCTTTTCGATCGTTAACTTCGAGGAGAATGAAGAGTACCCTCGTTGGCGCGATCAATGGTTGGATCCGGCCGAGTTTACTCATCGTGATTCGGCACTTTTAGGCGTTCCGCGGTTTTAGTCGATTTACAAATCCCTGACCAGAACGTGATACAACCTAATGTCTCCTTCGGGGTTTTGGCCTTTCGAGCTTTAGCCGCCAGGCTACCGATGATTCATGTGACCGGTTTCTCACCTCTCAATCCGTTACCGTGCGCCTTTCCACGTGCTGGCCCTACTGTATGGCCCATAGGACCGTCAACACATGACCTCCGGCAGAACCTCGCAACGGGGTTTCCGGCGTTGCGATGACATGAGCATGTCCCGTGATTCGCGAGCCTTCAGCCCTCCTGGCTGAGCCCTGGTCCACGTGACCGTTATTCGTGATCACAACTTTATCCTGTCAGGGCTACAGGGTTTACAGTGATAATGTACCTACGCCCCTTGGACCTGCGATATGCCGATCCACGACTTCACTCTATACTCCTTACACCTGTCCTCCACTGACTCCTGGTCATTTCTGAATCTGATGGTTCAGATTCATTTCTGGATTCAACGGCTGCGATTAAAATCGCGAAATCGCATATCGCGATTTCAGGTTCTTGATGTCGAGATTTTGAAGTGTCGATTCCCGATCCCGATACTCAATGCAGGAGATTCAACGATCAGATCACTTCTAACTCGACGGCTCAGATTACATCGCAAAATCGCATATCCCAATTTCAGAGTTTATCGAGTGAACTGGACATTCGAGTCCCGATCCCGATTCTTGGATGAAACTATCTCACCCAGCTTCTATAGATCCGGCGACGACCCTCGTTCTTTCAGGAAAGGTGGATAAGGTCCTACGGTCACTGACTCTTCTCCTCCCGATGATTGTTGCGCTGCTATTCATTCCTATTGACATCACTGCAGCGACAACTGTGCATACCATCCAGCAACCACAGCGCTGCTCCATCGATGACAATTATACGCTGATTTGCTTTCTGATGGCTGAAATTGCCAACAAGAATTTGATTAACCGCAACAATTTATGATATTTCTCAACACTTTCTAAACAAGGAATGGATCATGCAACAATATGACAAATATATTACATAAATGAGAACGTAGGAGCCACCAATGAATTAATGCTAGATGTCATTAACATATTCTATGGGTAGCGTTGTAACAATATTAGAATTCTTATGTTGAATTCCCCATGTCTCTTAAACTTCTAACTCACTGAGAACCATCCCACAAATGATATCACCACTTTGCTCATTATTCATTACCTTATCACCACTTCGCTCGTTATTCATTACCTTAGTTTGTCATATATGAAAGGGAACTGAAACTCATTATAACTTACAAAATATCAACATCAAAATGATGCATAATCGATGAACAAACCAAGAAGGAAAAACCCATAACATTAAGAGACAACAATAGGGAAGTAAAGTACCGAGAATTCAATCATTGGAATAAGGAAGGAGAAAAAGGTAAGAAAAGGCTAATTCATTACTCTACTATATTACATATAAAGGCTAATTCATTACTCTACTATATTACATAAGAAAGGTTTGATCAAGATCCTTGGCGATCCCCATGCCAAATTTGAGGTAGTTGTTAAGCAACTCAACAGAAAATGATTACAGGTAAAAACTTTGTTCTTGGCCTTTTGTTGCTTTTGAGGTCCATTTTTCAATACCTATGCCTTTCCTCTTTTGAAAAATTTGTGCATCTAAATTAGATGTTTCCAATAATTTTATTTGTTTTGGGGAATGAACATTTATTTATGGTATAGCATCACTAGGTTTAATTACAACATTATACAGTAACTTAGAATTGTAGACCCCCAGGCACAAGAATTCCAAGGGTATTTAACTTGGATAATTACTCTCGTCCTCCCAGCTCGAGATTCAAATGATTTCTGGCCCAGTTATTAGTTGCACCAAGAGTGTAGTTGTTGCTAGTTAGAGCATGGAACTTGAAATATGTTGTTGCTAGTTGAGTGTGATTTTTTACATTTCTATTATGTCATAATCTCATCTTTTATGCCAACATTGTATGAACCAAGCTTTAAATTTTACCCGAATATGTCTTCCAATGCATGAATCTAGTTTTGAATTTTACTCAAATATCTTCCAATGCTTGATCCACTATTGCGAGTAGCGGATCTGCCTAAATTATGGGAGAGTGAGGGTTGGAAATACACCAAGTTTGTTTGAAAGTCTTTACAAACTAATGGTAGTTCACTTGTGGGTCATTACATGCAGGATTTGGATCAAATGATTAACTAATTCATTGTGGCTTGGGTGGTCCACACTAGCTACTTACATATTTCATCTTAATGTGTTTGAACGCAGTAGTGGTTGCTTCCAATTTTTACATTCTTAATTGTGATATTGCATAAAATAAATACCTTGTTTGAAGTTTTGATTGCCTAGAATAATGCTTTGTTTCTTCCTCCCTCCTACCCATTTGATGCATTGCATTCAACACTGCTCACAAATGAAGCACACAATATTTCTAATTTTTGTTGTCTTCTACCCTTTGTTGACCACAATGATTGGACCAATTATATAAGGTAAATTCAAAATCTTTAGTGGTGGCATGAAGGGTTATAGAAGGAAATTGGTTCTTTCTCATGATCAGTGTTTTTCTTCTGTCATCGCAGGTCCAAATTTGTTGATTCACCCAATTCGATGAAAAAGTTTTACAAGCTTCATTTAATGCATGAGATGTACTTGCAACTGAGAATGGGGATCTAAATAACTAGTCCAAAACTCTGAATATTGATGACCTATGGATACATCACTTTAAATCCTCCCAAAAACAAAATCCCATGATCTTTAAACAAAGTAACCACCCCAACCCCAATTCACTTCGGTGTTTCCTTTCCCCTACTTCAGGATACACTAGTTATACTATAAAGGTGATAGGATTATTGACCCATATTACATTACACTAAAAATAAAGTCTCTTATTATTTTTTGGGAAAGTGGAGTGATTCTAATTCGTTTCGTTTATTTTATTGTATATATATTCATTAAAGTAAAATTGGTTATTACAACATAAAAGTGAAGTGATCTTTGCCCTATATTATAAGGCATGAAAGTCATTTACTTATTTTTAAATGGAGAAAGTTGGAAAAGTTGAGGGAATTTATCTTGATTCTCCTATCTTATGTATATCTATTGGAACATGGTTGATTATTATAACATAAAAGTGATTGTGGTAATTTACTTATATCCTTTCGCATTAAAGTGGAGGGAACTTGACTAAGTTGATTGGTAGGAAAAGTGGAGGGGATACTTAGTGGTCCTATCTTATTTATACTCATTGAAGTAATTTTGATTATTATAATGTAAAGGTAATGTGATCAATAATTTATATTCTATTAGACCAAAGTATTTTACTAGTCTCTTGATGAGAAAAGTGGACCTATATTATATTACACTAAAGTCTTTTCTTAGTCTCTTAATGCGAAAAGTAATAATATATCCATTAAATACGAATCCATGGAGAACTCTGGAATTTTATTGTCTAGAGCCTCACGAACCTCCCTGATTACCTAAGCTAGGTTCCTTGAGATTGTCTCAACCCAATTAAAAACCAATCCGTCATAGAGGACCTCATGCATTAAATGTATCCATTTCTCATGAAAATTTGTAGCATCATTTTCACCATATTGTATTCACATTGGTACCATGACATGAGGACCTCATGCATTTAGTTCTCATAGAAATGTGTAGAATCATTTTCACCATATTTTATTCTCTCTAGTACCATGGCATCTACAAGTGAAGGTTTTAAATGCATAGGTAGACTCCACTTGGGTAGTTTCAGAAAGTCTTACCCCCATGCCATGAGTTTTACATTATTCAGTTGAGTAATGTTTGTTGATGAATTGATTTACCCACTCATGACTTAATTCCACCTAAGGATTTGAAAACTTGTTAATTGTGGAAATGACATTCGATGCAAACAAAGAAATGCAATTACCTATATCGAAATAAATATTCTTCTCTATCAAATTTTCTCTCTTCACTAACCATTTAATTACATCTAATCATGGGAGCAATTCTACATGGACTACAACTTGGTGCAAATAGGAACTTTAAATCATATAAGTCATTATTAACTCATCAAATTATTTAGTGTTCATAAACTCATTAGGCACTGCAAGGTGTGGGTGTGCTTGTTGGTACATTTAGAATAATTCATAAAATATTTTGTGTGCATCCAAGCTCATAGTGAACGATGTATCCTTGTCCTCTTAATCTAACTTTGGAGTTATAGGCCCATATTACTTATTTTCTCTTTCCTTTCCTTCCCTTAATGGAAGCTATGATGTCTTTTCTATTGGCAACCACAATCCAACATAAATATAATTATGACCAATTAATAAAAAAAACATAATTAAATGTTTTCATCCATCGATTTGAATATATGTTAAGAGATCCAATTGTTAAGCATACAATCCTTATTTCATCAAACATGTGTGTAGGGAAATTTGACCTGGGTTTGTCCTAAATAAGGGAACTCAAGATTAGTGTTTGGATGGTCGTATACTTCAACAATCATATTAAGAAGTAAAAAATGTGTTTCGAATCCACAACATACAAAAGATATAAAATAATTCTATTGGAATTATTAAGGAAATGGGACAATAGACATTGTTTCTACACAAACCAAAGCTGTGTTGAGTGATCTATTAACACCAAATAATGTTACATACTTATACATCAAGCTTTGGCTTAAGATAGGAACACTACCATTAACCATGCTAACAACTTGTTGAGAGAATATCTCAACCACACACAAATCTAGTAGCTAACTAGTTAAAGAATATCTCTCATGTCCAACTAGCTCTAACAACCTCCTAAATAATAGAATCAAACCACTCACTTAGAGATAAACTCTAGCTCACATGATCTCCACATTTCTCTACTCTTAACTAACACTTTTAATTCAAGATAAACATTATATCTAACATTCCCCCTTAATGTTTATCTTCTTTTTCAATCTTCTTTTACTTGCTCATTTTTGTTGTCTTGGTCTTCATCTAAGTCATGTCCTCATATTCAGATTTTGTCATCATATGGATGGGATTCATTTGGATACATAGTCATTAGTGTTCATTCTTTGTTCACGGTCTTCATGTCATCTTGTTCTTTTCAGTGTGGTGGTTTATTTTACTCGCTTCCCCTCATCATAAATTTTCCTAGGTTTTTGTGGCTTACCCCTAACCATTCCACCATTATGGGTTTTCTCTTAACTTTAACCATTACAATTCTCAAGTGGTTTCTAGCTAATCATGAACCTGCCATGAACTTCCATCTATCATAACAAGTGGTTTCGACTTGCAATGAACCTTGTACTACAAAGTGACTTTTAGAGCACCACAAACTTTCCAACATAACATGTGGTTTTGGATGACGACTAACCATCATGACACGGACATTGATTTATAGTACACACACTCACTTAGGCTTTCTTCACTATGGGATTCATCCTTGAAATTTCTTGATCCTTCCTTTTGTACTTGCAAAAAATTGATCATTGATGTCCATATAAAAAGAAATCCATTTATTGAGATACATGGGTACCATTTGTTGTACTCGTCAGTTCTCTAGGAATCATTTTCACCTACATGGTTCATCAACACGTTAAAATCCCATTTAATCATAACTTAGTCCCAACCATCTTACATTCTAAGATTACTTCACATATTACCCCCTTAATCGAAGATTCAACTTATCTAATTCAACATCAATCAAACACATGAGTACACATGCAACCCTCGTACCTATCCAAGTGGTTTATTCCACAACTTGATGCCACATCCTCTCTATGAATAAGAGGGATACATTCTACATGATTACATGTGTTACCACACTAATGCATGTAGGTTTTAATAACAAAGCTTACAAAACACCTAGGGAAATCAACTTGCCTATGGATAAGCTTTACAACTTGGACCCAAAAAAATTGGGGTGTCGGGTACAACCAATCATGCACCCCCTGATTCTTAAAAAAACACATATGCATCATTTCATCATTTCAATTCAGATACAACAAGCATTCAAAATTGTTTACAACAACACCAAGGTTAACACCACTCCTTGGCAACAATCATATGCCCAAAAGATACTTTATCATGTCTTAATTAATAGGCTTGACCAAAATGACCTTTCATTCTCATATGTTTCATCATTTCACCATTGACCAAGACTTTCTTATATCTTTATGAACCCCTAATACCTTTAAATGAATTCCACATAATTTGAATTTGATAACCACCCAAGTCGTGAAACAAAATTATCGATAGCCATACTTGTGAAATCACACCCATACGCATTGACCAAATAAAAATAGATATACCTCCCTTTCTTAAATGCAACAATATATAGAATTTATTCTATGGAGTAATGCACTTGATGGGTGTCTTCATTTGCATCTTCGACATCTTTGTTCAATCTTCATCTTGGATTTTCATATTGATTTAACTAAGCACAATAAGGATCAATACATTTATCAGAGATTCAAAAAAAAAAAAAAAAATTGAACATTACTCAAACTTCAAAGACATTTTAAGAATCTACCCATATATGTCATAGCGACTAATATTTTGGCTATCACCCATCAAGCCAAAACACATTACAGGGTTGATTAACTCCCAATCAAAATTCAAATTCATCCCACACATAAGAAACAACATATACCTTTTCTCACTATGACTGCGAACAACTCAATCTTCTCATCTCTTTGAAAGCAGAGCTCCATCCTAACATGGGGATTTTTTTATTTGTTTCCCAAAACTAACACCATGCACAAACTTCTTTGTTTCCTTATTCTATGCACCAATGTCACCCAGATCCTTTCATTTCTAGAAATCTCTACCAACATGTTAAATTTAGAGTTGTTATTAAATTCTTTTCAATTTACTAGAGCATAACAACATAAGTAGGATCACTGAAAGAAACACAATCACAAGGTACACAACATTTTATCTTGGGAAACCCTCATGGGGGTGAAACCCCACAAAAAATTCCTCAATATTATATTTCCAATACAATGCCAAGACTAAAGACCAAAAACTAAAGAATATCCAAGACTGAGCATGCGCTTCTCTTCTCCTTCTTGTAACTGCATCTATCTCCAAAATATGCACATTTGTTGAGTGATTGAGTGAGTGAATGAATGAGGCGCCATCCTCACTTATTTATACTATCTAAGGGGGCACTAGGGTTATGTCTCTTCACCAAGTAGGGCCAACTTCTTCCAATAGTGGTTAAAACCATTTTAATAAACCCTAGGGGGTAACTTCTCAAATACCACCATATGAACATGGTTTGACCAATCCACAAAAGGGGATTTGGTCATACATAAGTCCTGACATGATCAATCCACAAAAGGGGATTTGATCTACAAGATAATAACTCAATTATAATTAAAATATTCTCCGAAGTTACAATATTTCAACGCTCCCCCTTAACGAGAAGGGTATTCTACTGACATAACCCAATACAACATCATCAGGAGAGAGAGAGGGAAACAACATCATCAACATCTGGAACATTGACTAGCACATCTATAAATCATTGGAAGTTTTTTTCTCATCATCAATATCATCATCGTTCATAGCATGAAGCTGGAATAACATCATCATCATCATCTGCATCAACATCAATTAGTATAAAGCTATAACAACAACATCAACAACACTAGGATGATACAACATCATCATCAGCACGAGGTTGATACAAAAACATCATCAACAACACGAGGCCGATACAACATCATCATTAACAACTCGAGGATAATACAACATCATCATCAACAACACGAGGTTAAAACAACATCATCAGTACGAGGCTGAGATAACAACATCATCATCATAGGGAAACAAAATGAGGCAGGTGCAACAACAACATTTTGTGGTACTCTGATAAACGGTCCTTACCGGAACTTAGGGATCTGCCCAAGAATCATAATATTCCCTAGGATATAAAATCCTAATGGAGCTACCACGTGGTACTCTGACAGACCGTCCTTACCGTACCTTCAGAATCTACCCAGGAATCAAAAGATTCCCTAGGATATAAAATCCTAATGGAGCTACCACTATTGACCACAACTGGCATATACATGCATAGGTACTCTGATATACCATCCTTACTGGACCTTTGGGATCTTTCCAGGGATGATCAATCCCCTAGGATATAAAATCCTAACAGAGCTACCCGTTGTTGGTCAGGATACCATAGTATCATCAACATCACTCCCCCTTTCGAACTATACCAATCGTGTCTCGAAAGTATTCAAAATTTACACAAGACAGAGGATTGGTCAACACATCTGCAACCTACTCATCTATGCCAACATATTGGAGCTTTACAACACCCCTTTGCACCATATCATGAATGTAGTGATACCAGATTTCTATGTGCTTCGACTTATCATGGAACACTAGGTTCTCCTTCATCTTTATGAAAATTTGGTTATCACATAGAAACATGGTGGCTTCCTTCTCCAGATCGAATAGACATGTCAACAACCTCCAAAGCCATATAGCTTCACAACTGGCGGAACATGTTTCAATGTATTCTGCTTTTGTTGTGCTGAGAGAAATGTTGGATTGCTTCCTACTCTTCCATGAAGTCATATTTGGAGTCTTATTTTGTCATAAATAGACTCTACTATCCGGGTCCATTACGAAAGGATGCAGGTAGAGTCGTATGTGACCGATCTAGTCCATTCATCATAATACAAATAAGCAAGGGAGAGGAGGTTGAGGGCCGCTAGGCAATAAGTCTTCCTGCAACACCATAAGTGTTCCCTGAACAGATTTTAGGCCAAAAAGAAGTCTTCGTTGATCCCACATACATCCTTTTTCTTCAGGTCTTTCATCCTTTAGGCCATCTTCTTGAGGGCTACAAGCCTTCAACCCGAGTTATTGAGGGATTGCAAAAGGACCTCGCATACTCACTATTTTTAGATCGCTTCTCCATTGCTAGCTTCCCCATCAATATCTTCTCCATCGCTCTTTCTATCAACAACAAACAACATCCTAAAGTGCTCTTTCTATCATAAACACTTCCATCCCAATCTGAAGCCGTATAACCAACAGAGACCATGATCTCCATTATAACAGAGACCAAAGTCCAATGTACCCTTAAGGTATCTCATCACATGCTTTGCAGCTATAAGGTGAACACGCCTGGGTTCTATTAGATACTGACTCAAGGTGTTCACATCAAAATATATATCTGGCCTTGTATTCATCAGATACATCTACGAACCAATAATATGTTTGTACAGAGTAGCATCAACCAATTTTGACGATGTATACACCAAGAGATTCAACTTTGTTTCCATGGGTGTGTTCATGGATTTACATTCCAACATGTCAAAACTCTTCAGTATTTCAACTGTATACTTCCCTTGGTTAAGGAATATCTTCTCTGGGATCTTCCAAACTTCAAGACCTAAGAAATAATGCACCAGGCCTATGTATTTCATCTCAAATTCTGCAACGAGCTTCTTCTTAGAATCCGTGATGATATTTTCTTCTCATGTTAAGAATAAGTCATCCACATACAACAACAATATAAATAGCTCATCATTCATAACCTTGAAGTAAAGGTTATAATCATCTTTACTCTTGGTAAAGCCCAAGCTCGTCAAGAAACTATCAATTATGTCATACCAAGCTCTAGGAGCTTGCTTCAATACATACAGATCCTTCTTCAACCTGCAAACATGAGTCTTTCTATATTCAACTTCAAACCCTTGTGGTTGTTCTATATACATTTATTCTTCAATAACACCATTTAAGAAGACAATTTTCACATCCATCTGGTGTAACTTCCACTTCATTTTGGCTGCAAGAGCTATGATGGTTATGATAGAAGTGTATCTAGCTACATGAGCAAACATCTCTTCATAATCAATGCCTTCCTTTTGATAAAAGCCATGAGCTACAAATCTTGCTTTGTGTTTTTCAATATTTCCATCTGCAGCATGTTTTATCTTGTATATACATTTGGAATATACCACATATTTGTTCCTCGGTCTGGGAACTATTTCCCATACATCATTCTTTATAATGGATAGGTATTCTTCTGTCATGGAATCCACCCATTCTTTCTTATGAATGGGTTCTTCAAAGAAAGTAGGTTCCTTTTCTATAAGATCACACATCAAGGTCATATAACTGGAGAATGTCTTATGTTTCTTGCTTTGTCTCATCGTTCCTTATGCGGTACCATACTTTTCTCCATCTTGAATAAGTTCCCTTGCCCAACTTAGCTTTCTCTTGTGAGAGATCATCATTTGGGGAGGTTCTTGAGATTATGTCATACCATGATATTCTGGAATCTCATCATCAGGGGTAACTGTAACTTCCCTCACTGGTTCTGAAACTCTGGGAGCTACAGGTTCTTCTTCATATACTTCTTCAAGCTATCATCTCCTTGATTTCTTAAGTGTTTTATCTTCATCAAATGTTACATCTCTGTTGATATCAATATGATGGTAACCTGGTATGTAAATTCTGAAGGCCTTAGAGACCTCGCAGTATCCAACAAATATTCCCTTCTTTCCTGAAGGATCTAGTTTAGTTCTGCTTTCTTTCAGAATGTGTACAAGCCCTCAACAACCAAATATCTTGAGATGGCTTACTTTTGGATTCTTTCCAGAGAACATTTCTTCGGGGGTTTTGAATCCAAGTGCACTATGGGATAATCTGTTTTGGATATAAACTATTATTCTTGTTGCTTCAGCCCATAAGTGCATTGGTAGATCTTGATCGTGGATCATAGTCTTCACTACTTCCATTATTGTTCTATTCTTTCTTTCTGCTACACAATTTTTCTAAGGATTATAGGGAGTGGTGAGCTCCCTCTTTATCCAGACATCTCTGCAAAATCTTACAAATTCTTTTGAGGTGTATTGTCCTCCATTATCTGACCTGAGTATCTTGATTTTTCTTTCGGAGAGATTTTCTATCAAGGCTTTGAATTCCTTGAATTTTCCAAATACTTCATCTTTTGATTTCAAGAAATAAACCCAAGTCTTGTGAGAATAATCATCAATAAATGACACATAGTATACATACCCACTAAGAGAGGTTGATGGCATTCGACCTCATACATCTAAGTGGATGAGCTCCAAGATTCCTTCTGCTTTACTATCGCTCTTTGGGAAAGGATTCTTTATGTTCTTTCCTTGTGCACATCCCTTGCACACACCTTCATGATCAACCTTGAATTATGGTAAACCTGTAACTACCTTGCTTACATGTGGTAAGGCTTTTTAACTGATGTGAGCTAGTATTCTATGCCAAATTTCACATGGACTCTCAGTGGAGTGAGTCAAGGCTGCATCTGAGTGACCTTTTAACTTATATAAGCCACCTTCTTTTGTTCCAATGACAATTACATCTTCTATGGTTTTTCCTTTAGGCCACATAAGAACTTCACCATCTATGAATGCAACCCTAAAACCTTTCTTATCTAAAGCTGAGATAGAAATTAAGTTATTTTTCAAACCTGGTACATATGATACATCCTTCATTCTCATCAAAGTCCCTAAATCAAGTTTGTAGGTGGATTCTCCCACTCCTTTGATAGGGTACTGGTAATCATCTTTGAGTGTAACTTTCTGGGGAAAGTTCTTTTCTATAAGGCTAGAGAGGATGTCTTCCTGACCTGTCATGTGCTTAGAGGAACCACTATATATGAACCAAGTATCCTCTCTAGGTGTCACAGATCCCGAGAGGGCGGAAAATAAAACATAATCTTCAATCTCTTCTTTAGTCAACTTCATGGGTGGCTCATCATCTTCAACTGCATGGGCATGATGTATTTTTTTATTTCTCTTCTTGTATTATTCCCTTATGGCAGGACAATTCGTAGCAATGTGTCCCATCTTATCACAATGATAACATTGATAAGAGGAGAAATCCTTTTATCTTCTTTGACGCTTCTGATATTTCTAGAATCTCCTTGGAGGGTGAGATTCTTTATGGAAGTGGGTGAATCTCTTTGGGGAGTGAGATTCCTTATGGAGGTGGGTCTCCTTTTGGAAATGAGACCTTTTCTTTCCTCCTTTAGCATGAGCATCTAGGGCTTGGTCTTCATCCCTTAAAAGTATTGCTTCTCGGTTGACTACTCTTGCTTCTTCTTGAACACATTCTTCCCACATAATGTCAAATTAGAGTTTCTCCTTTCTTGCACAGATGGTTTGGAAGAAGGAATCCCAAGGTCTTGTGAGACCATTAAGAGTTTTCATGATGATTTCATCTTCATCCAAGTTGTCTCCAATTTCTTGTAATTGTTCTTTGAAATGAGTAACCCTAGAGAAATACTCTTGAACTATTTCTCCTTTTTGCATCTTTGTATTCTTGAGTTGGGTTCCCAAGTCCATCTTCTGGTTGATGTTCTTTCCTTCATACATTCTGGTTAGGGCATCAAACATCTCTTTTGGAGTATTCTTAGAAGACACTTGAGGGATCAATTGATCTTTAATAGAGTCTGCAATGATCCTTTTGGCCCTAACCATATCCTTCTTGTACTTTGCTTTTGTTTCATCTTCTTTGGGTTCCGATACATTTTATTTTATGAATTTTGCAAGGTCACTCTCTTCAAGAATGAGTGAAATCATGTACTTCTAGGCACGGAAGTTTTCCACACCTTCTAACTTATCAACAAGCTTGGTGCTTGCAGATAGATTGACCTGGAGCTAGAAAAATGAACAAAAAATGAAAGTGCTCAGAAAGTGAATCTGAACTTACCAGGAGATGCACTAGGCTGACGCGAGTAGGCTGGAGATATATGTTTTCAAAAATTCCAAGTTTTACCCCTTGAAACTAGACCTGCACAAATCTAGACTGGTACTTTTGGTACTGGTTCCAGTTTCCTGGTTTTTTGGTTTTCTGGTACGAGTCAAAACTAGGGTTTGACTTTTCGGAGGCTCTAGCGACTGAAAAGGTGTGTTGAAGCTGCCAAGTGATGTGCTAGGGTAGGGTGCATTTCCCTAGATGGTTTTTAGTCATAAATTCCCTTTCAATAAAAATCCCTAATTTTCTTGTACGACAACAATGACGTTTTTTATTACCTGGTGAAAGGTGCTCTATTCAATTCAGATCTGATTCCATGTTAAATTTAGATTTTTTATTAAGTTCTTTTCAATTTACTAGAGCATAAGATCATCAGTAGGATCACTGAAAGAAACACAATCACAAGGTAACTAACATTTTATCCTGGGAAACCCTCATGGGGGAGAAAACCCAGCAAAAACTTCCTCAATAATAGATTGCCAATACAATGCCAAGACTAAAGACCAAAACACTAAATAATATCCAAGACTGAGCATGTGCCTCTCTTCTCCTTCTTGTAACTATAGATATCTCCCAAATATGCGCACTTGTTGAGTGAGTGAGTGAGTGAATGAATGAGGCGCCATCCTCACTTATTTATACTAGCTGACGGGGTGCTAGGGTTATGTCTCTTCACCAAGCAGGGCCAACTTCTTCCAATAGTGGTTAAAACCACTTTAATAAACCCTAGGGGCCAACTTCTCAAATACCAACATATGAATATGGTTTGACCAATCCACAAAATGGGATTTGGTCATACATAGGTCTCGAGATGATCAATCCACAAAAGGGGATTTGATCTACAAGACAATAACTCAATTATAATTAGAATATTCTTCGAAGTTACAATATTTCAACACAATAGAGGTGCATTGCAGTAATCAAACTATGTGCACCACTGGGCAACATGCAATTATCTTACATGAAAGTTGTGCCTTCTATGGTAGTTGCTTCTTGTTGGAAATGTCTCCCTCTCAAATGGATTTCTTCCACCTTGTTGAAGGCTTCTCCGTTGGTCTCTTTGGTACCAGTTCTCTCTCTTATCACCTTGATGGGAATGGAAACCTCACATGGATACAAATTTTATAGAGATGAATATCCTCTCCTTTCTTCCCTTATGCTCCAGTAAATTCGTTGGAGCGCCATGCCTTACACTAAATGTGAAGTCTATCAATAGATTTGCAGTCAAATATCTTCTCTTTCCTTGACCAATGATCAACCATTCTTGACCCTGTCAAACATGCAGTCTCTCACTACCCTACCAGCACATCACCATCTCCTCGATTTCTCTTTTACATATAGGTTAAAATTTGACCAGATCCACCCTCAATCTAGCAGTAACCCAACAATATCCTCCACTTCTTTCAGCTTCTCCATGCAGTGTGGTCTATGCTCCTTTTTCTATGATAGATGAGCAACTTCTTCTTCTTAAAAGCTTACAGGCTACCACACATGATTTTTCTCTTCAACTGTCTTACTGACATAGGATCTATTTTTCAATCTGAAATTTTCCCTTGTCATTCATTTTGTGGGATCAAAATCAAACACCAAAATTTGAGAGAAGAATTGAAACAGATAAGAAATAACACATAAATAAGAATTGAAACGGGCAAGAAAGAACACACCTTGTATTATTTTGTCAACACTACTGACTACAGATAAATCATGCAATGATTGAGAGCTCCTTTCCCATGTGGGGTTTTCTCCAAATACTATCCTCAATCCAACTCCTCACACACTATTCCAAGCAATACACCTACAAAACTCACATAGTTTGTCCACCATTCTACGAGCAGATATTTACTTAACCAGTTAATAAATCATCTGTGGACAACACCCTCATTTCTAATCCCTTTCATCGTCATTACCATTGAGCTTACAACCTTAGCACTACCATTTCCATGTTCTGCCTCGGCCTCCAAGTCCTCTTCTTCATGCAAATCCTCCTACATCGATGCACAACCTCCAAAGCATCCAACAATATCCATAGCTCATTGACTGATTTGTGCTAAGCTAAATATTCTTAGAAGATGGGACACTTCATCGAGCCAATAAATTGTTGTAGGTCGAATGGCACTCATATAAAGCTTCATTTCAAGCATATCTTCTGTTACACATAAAAAATACTCACTTTGTTAGTGTCGCAAGTGTCATCATTACAAGGGTCAGAAGTGTCGCATTTTGCTCACAAGTGTCGCAAGTGTCAAGGAAAGCATATTGCCATGATGCCTATGTTGTGCCTATAACGACATGAGAAGGACACTTGAAACACCTCAAACATTTGATTTGGAAGAAGAGAAATGAGTCAACAGGCTTATGAACCTCTTGCCATCTGAAAACACCCAAAAAACTGAGTTTTTGGAGGGGAGCGCTCCGCTATACCTCTCTCAAGAGTGTTTGCGCCCCCCTATAAGCTATCAGGGAGTGTTATAACACTCATTTGCCCTTTTGTAGGAGCGCTCCTACCCTCAGGAGTGCTGGCGCTCCCCTATACACAACTAGGGAGTGTTATAACGCTCTGAGTGCCCTTTTGAGGGAGCACTACCTATTCTGGGCAACAGTAGATTTGTTGAGAAGAATGGGGGAAGGATCTTTCCACTCTTAGAAGGTAGTTGGATTCGAATCCTCAATCAAACCATGATATTAGGGAATATCCCTAACTAAAGGAGGAAAATCCTCAACTCACCCCAAATACATATCAAGTTGTTGAGCCTCTCCAAGGCTATATAAGAAAGCTTTCTCATGGTGAAAGGGGACTGGAAAAGGAGAATCACACCAAACTTATGATCTTATAAGTGGTGCTGGAATAGCGATGATTTAGAAGCAAGAGACCTATGATCTCATAGGGAGCAATCAGTGAAGCTATAATCATTCGGATCGTAGATCTTTTGAGTAAGGGGTAGACAAGGAGGACTTGACGAAACTGCTGCAATCCATCTACGACTGTAAGTAATGTTTTGTCCTCATTAATATATTTTGCTTGTCCTGTTTCTTTCTAATTCATGTTCAATCTCACATGAATTTGTCTCTTTAGTAGATAGACTTATTTTGGACTAATCTTGATAGAGTAGGAAGTGGTCGTACTTTGTTTGTCTACAGGGCTTATCGAGGAGCGAAAGATTGGAGCTCAATTCGGAGCGTGCATGGACAAACACCGGTAAAAGGTACTTATTTTCTCCTTCCTCCTCACACACTAGTCCATCTAGATCTAAAATGAAGTCAGTGACCATGATAAGCACTTTCTGTCTTAGAGTTAAGAGTCTATCTCTTTGAGGAGATCTACCTGTCCGCAGGGAGATTTTCCTTCAACAGAAACTGGTGACTCCCCTGGGGAATCGAATCACATATTTTGGTTTTGATTTTTCCTCATAGACCTTGTCTTTCCCTTTGATTGTTTTCAGACCTTGTTCACTCCATTTGCTTGATTTCATATGCTGGTTCACTCTTTACCCCATCACATTCAACTTGACTGTCAAAATATGACTGAATTTTTGGGTTTTTGGACATTTTTATGAGTTTTTTTAGCCTAGAGCCCCTATGCCCATGTTAGCAGAGTGTCATCACTCCCTGAAGGTGTTGGATAGAGCTTTATAACACCCTGGTGTCCCTTACACTAGAGCGCCAACCCCTTTTTGCACAAAATTTCTTCAAAAATTGCATTTTTTGGAGGTCCAGACCTTGTTTCTTCACTTGTTGAGTTGCTTTTTGATTCAATGATTCTTCCTTTGACCTTTGACATGCTTCCTCTTGAGAAGTAAACACCTTGTTGTTCATATTTTATGCCCTTCTTCATTATTTTTGAGTTTTTGCTGTTGAGACCTTGAAATCAATCCACTATTTTCTTCTCTCCTATCCGACTGAGCGAGAACTCCAATGAAGGACATATGAAGTCTGTGACTCTTCTCACTTGGTTTTTTGAGGTCATTGTTCTTAAACATCTCTCTTTTTGTGTGAATTGTTTAATTTTGCGTTGTTATTTTTGTTTTCTATTTTCTTCTTGTTTCAATCACAGCAAGAGGGTGTGTGTCATGTGTGCAGAATCTGATCATACTTGTCTGAATCTCCTTTATCTGAAAGGATAGTTGGTAGGAGAAGTTTTTTTTTGCATTGAATTAGTCATCATTCGCATACAAACAACAAAGATACATTTTAGTGCTTGATTTGCATATTAGAAGGCGTTTTTGAAAATGTTTTAGCATTGCATTGGATTTGATTGAGAACCAATTGATTGAAGACGTTTCGTATTAGTGTTTGAAAGTGAAAAATGACTCCTTCTCTTTCCCTTAAATAGGCGTTCATTGAAAAGAAACGATTACTTATCATATTCTATGCATTTTTTGGGGGGCATTGAGTCATCATTCCATCAGTTTCACTTTCGTGCACCCTTTGAGTAAAGAACAACTATAAAACAAACGCTAATTAAAAACTATCTAGAACATTTTTGTTTTTAGGATCTTCCACCAACAGTAGACTAGGGTTAGTACTTTGGATTAGGCTATGAGTACAACTCTCCAAATTTTTCAAAACAAACATTAGCATCCTGAGTTAGGGAGAGTCAAATCCAATTGTCGTATTGGTTTTCTGGGATCCCCCTCTCACACAGGGGATACGCACAAGGTCTCATTTGGGTGACTTACAGAGATTATCCCTCCATGGTTCAACTGTTTGTAGTGGTCGGATCGTATATTGGGGGTCGCTTAGAGGTATACCCACGATTATGTGTGGGAGCCTCTCGAGTTGATTTCGGACTTGTTATCCTGCCCATACGTTTCAGATCGGATTGTTGACTGTACCCACCCAGGGACTCACTGGGAATTGGTGTCTTTAGTTGCCATAATCTTTAGGTACTTACACAAGGTGACGGTGAAGGGAAGTCTCACTGTACCTGGAATAGACATTGGTCAAACTCACTCGGGCTCCTTGGAGGATAAATCCACAATTATTGCGTGGAAGCTTTCACCAAGGTTAAAGTCCATTAAGCAGGTCTCCATTGTAACTATTCCACCATATCCCAGCCCCTTCTCAACTTGATCATGCGACATTGGATTTCATCAAAAACTAGTACGGTCATCGAGAGAAGTTTTGTCTGCTTGGTTGATTCCTAGATTTTATGAGCGCATGCTGTTTCTTTTTCTTAGTTGGCCCTAGATTTTCTCAGTGTGTTTTGTTATTCTCCATAATTGAGCCCGTAGACGATAAAGGTCTTCGTTGATCACATAGGATGCAAGGGCTGCCTCCGGAAGGCTATCAACCCTTACCTCCTAACCCTCCGAAAGACAACTACCATAGAGAGGTAGAAAATCAATCTGACGCTGGAAGTGCTATTGCTCCTCCATTAGATAGCTTAGAAGATGCTTTGGTCACGGTTGAAAATCCCACCACACCTGTGTCGGTAACTCCTCTCGAACCACTTTTGGTTCATTTAGACTCCCTTGGGAACATCATAGACGAAGAAGTCCCACAATTACCGAAGAGGATCTTTACTGAAACATATATGGGATCCACAAAACCAATCTTTGGTGATGAGTATAGGACTCCTGTTCATCCTAGCACCGCAGTAGAAACCAATCCCACACCTGTTCGTTTTGTATGGAGGACTTCATCGGGACGCGATCTCTATGAACAATTCAAATCTATTCGACAACCCTTTCATTCTCATGACCCTCCTAGTGAAACAGGACCATCCGGTCAAACCATGAATCACCCAGTCGATCAGGTTATTCACCCTACTGCTACACCAGTACAAGTCCATCCTAATGTTGGACTCATCACCTCTACTCATCCCCAAAGCACTTCAATCTCTACCTCTGTTTCTACAAGTTTTTACTCTACAGCTTCGCATGTTCCACACGATCCTGCTGGGACATCTTCTCACCCGAGAATGCAGATCCCTGCTGGCCAAACACAACTAGCTGGAGGGAAACCACCATCCAACGAACCGTTTCGTCCTGGAGGACTACCTTTCCATGGCGAGCCTACCCCTCCCAGGGGACAGTCCCCTTTTCATGCTCCTCCTGGAGGAAAACCTCCATTTGCCAGTTATACCCCGGTCGTAAATCCACCGTTGGCAGGGGGGCAACCCTCATTTGTTGGAAACCCTTTACAATCCTGGGGAGTATCCTCAGGAGGAATTTTTACCCAACCCCACGTTGGGGGGCACTTGCATAATAACCCACTAGGAGGAGTATCCAATCATGTCCCTTCTGGATCATCTTACGAGCAATCTTATTCGAGCGGCATCCAAAATACCATCTGGAGTTCTCCAGGACCACAGTCTTATCCTCCTCATGGGCCTCATGTGTATCCGCCTCCAGGATCTACTCCTTACCATTCTCAAGGCCAAAATGCTTATCCTCCTCATGGGAAAATACATCACCCGACCTATAATGTTCAGAACCCACCGGGTTATGCCAATGTTTCTCATGCACCATCGAATCCTTCTTATCCTGTCCAGCAACAATCATATGTAGGAGGACCTACTGGTTACAACTATCCACCTAACCCAGTCTATGGTCCTACTGGTGTTCCTATGTTGTACCAGTATCATTCGCACATTAACCGACAACTACCTTTCCTTGCAACTCTAGATCTCCCAGACTTGTCTCGGTTAACTAATGATCCTATCTCTCATTCAGCGGTTTGGCCAGTCATTCCAGCTAAACTTCCTTCTGATATTCTGAAATTTGACAGAAACCCTGGTGAAGAT
>SNQJ01S0000589.1:126356-137472 GCA_010110895.2 Picea sitchensis
TTGGATTTCTGCACGACCGATGCTTGCGTTCCCGCTACCAACAATATTCCTTTCTTAGGAGACCACAAGATCACGTATGAAAGTGTTGGTGTTGGCTTACTAAAAGATTCTAGCCTCATGGGTACCTTCCCTACACCACTTCCACCGACTACACATCATATTGCCACCGTCGATATGATTTCGACCCCGGTTTATCAATCTTTGGAATCATCTAACCCTCGGATTGTACCTTGTCCATTGGAATTCGATGCACTAAGTGACACCGTGCCACTTAGTCCAACCGAAACATCATACGTTTCTACCTAATCCGCTTCTCCCTCGTCAGATGCACAACATCTATTGGCACCTGACAGTTCCTCAATGCAATTACGGTTGAGTTTCTTGTCATCTACGATCGACTACATTTCCCCCACTTTTCCTTTGGATGAATCTCTCCCAGAAATGTTTCGCATTGACAAGTTACCTTGGCATGATAATCGTCATCGATCCTCTTTTCTCCCCCCTCGTGAAGAAATTCGAGAAGATATACACTCTATCTCCCCTCCTGGTGTTGATTTTTCATCATCTCCCATGATTTCAACTTCCGATGATTTGGATCCGGTAGTGGACATGGTAATTTCTTCGGTCGGATTATTGGAGCATGATCTCCTTACTCCTATTGTGACCCTCGACATGTGTCCCTTCTCGAGTGATTGTCTTCCATCCAATGAAGATCTCCTAGAAACCATGACCACGTTTTATCCTTTGACATGGTACCCTTCCAGAGCATTATCCTCTTGGAAGCCCTGATCCGGACGAAACTACGAGCATAGTTTCTCTTCTCTGTGGCAAGATTGTTAAAAAATGAAATAGAGGTCCTGAGCATAGTTCTTTTCCTATGTCAAGCTCGTTAAAAAATGGAACAATCACCTCTCTTGAACCTTCTTTTCATCCACCCTTCTCCTTTTTCTCATCTACTACAGAAATTGGTGACGACCTTAGAGCCAGTGAATGAATCGAAGCTTGGAGGGCATGTGTCCATCCTTTGATGATCCATTTTGGAGTTAATCCACTAGCTTTCAAGCTAGGGGCATACTGAGCTTACTCTTTGTTCTTTCTCGTGCTCGTAAATACATGAGAATGCATCCGGGTAGACTTTTATCTCTTTTTCGGACCTGTATGGATACAGAAAAAAGGAACCCCCTGGAGTCTCCTTTAAGCTCTTTTTAGACTCTCTAAACATGAAAAGATTTCCGAGTGATCTTGCTTCCTTTTCCACTCGTTAAACAGTTTGAAAGGGCGTCTTTCGAGTGATATTTTATCTCTTTTTCAGCCTCATGAGACTAACATTACGAAAATGGACAACATTGGAGTCATCTTTAAGTTCTTTTTAGACTCTCTAAACATGAAAAGATTACCGAGCGACCTTGTTCTCTTCACGCTCGTTAAAGTATTTGAAGAAAACGTCTGTTGGGCGATAGTTTATCTCTTTTTCGGTCTCGTCAGACTACTTTATGAAAAAGGAACTGAGAGAGTTCTCTTTTAAGTGTTTTTCTAGACTCTATAATCATGAAAAACCTTCGAGTTTTATGTCTTTGGACTCGCTAAACAAAACATCGACAGGCCCATATGGGACCGAACCCTTACTTCTTCCAGTTCATTAAACAAAGGAAGAGGAACTTACCGAAGGTGAGTTATATCGATCATGTGTTACCCTCCTTGAGCTTGTTAAATTAAAAAGAGGTATTCGTCTATCTGGATGGGGGAAAAATTGAAAGAAGCAAGCCGAGCAGTTTTTTGAGAATATTACCAAGTAACTCTTAGAGTCACCCTTGAACACAACACTTTGTCTTTTGCACGCATTATAATCCGCTGAACCTCTGCACTGAGCCAATCCTGTGAGTTTCTTTCACTCCTCTGGGTCACCTGATGTAAGTCACAACATCCACTACATCATCAAGTTTTGGTCCATGTCATGTTTTTGCTGTCATGCCTCAGTTTTCAAGGGAAGTATCCACCTCGAGAGTCAGCTGTCACAAATATCTTGTCTCAATACCCTTGTCAATCCATTTGATCTACCAATTACATCTCTCTATCCATTTTGTGTCATTGATGGGGGATACATCAAGGCCCTCCTTCGACGAGTCTATTCCTGTTGACTTCAACACATTATCTAGGGACTAGACTTAGAAACCAATTAGTACTTTGGGACCTGCATGCCTCAATGGCAGGCCTCCTCACATTCGACAGTGGGTTTACATCATTGACCTCTGATCGAATGATTCCACAGATGTTCGACTTCAGCTCATCCATTNGACTGGTAATCAAGTGGTTTCTGCCATGTTCGACATCAGGATATCTATTCACATGGTTAGATTCGTACTACATCAAGATCGGTAAGAAGACCCTGGGTTGAGTCATCACTCTGATATGTACTTTGCCCAGGTTGCGAAGAAGTTTCTCTTGAACAGTGGCACATATATTGTCACATAGATCCACTTTGTATTGGTCGTGGCTATGTCTTGTCATCTCGTAGATCCACTGTGTATTCTTTGTGGCTACGATCAGTTCAGGTCATAAGAGTATAGATCGACACTGTATCCTCGGTGGCTATACCTTTTATCAATATAATTATGGATCCACAGTGTATTTTATGGCAGCCATATCTTGCAATTCTTGATCACCCAAGCATAGGCATGCCTGCCTTGGGTTTGAAACATGTCATAGTATTTGTTGGATGTTTGTGTGCAGCTTCTGTTAGGTTCTCCGTGTCTATACCCTTGCTTGAAAGTCTACAAAGCATTTCAGTTATCAGTTCTTGTCTTCTAACTTCATACTTTGGGGGGCAATCTGTTACACATAAAAAATACTCACTTTGATAGTGTCGCAAGTGTTGTCATTACAAGGGTCGCAAGTGTCGCATTTTGCTCACAAGTGTCACAAGTGTCAAGGAAAGCATACTGCCATGATGCCTATGTCGTGTCTATAACGACATGAGAAGGACACTTGAAACACCTCAAACATTTGATTTGGAAGAAGAGAAATGAGTCAACAGGATTATGAACCTCTTGCCATCTAAAAACACCCAAAAGACTGAGTTTTTGGAGGGGAGCGCTCCCCTATACCTCTCTCAGGAGTGTTGGTGCCCCCCTATAAGCTATCAGGGAGCATTATAACACTCATTTTCCCTTTTGCAGGAGCGCTCCTATCCTCAGGAGTGCTGGTGCTCCCCTATACACAACTAGGGAGCGTTATAACGCTCTGAGTGCCCTTTTGAGGGAGCGCTACCTATTCTGGGCAACAGTTGATTTGTTGAGAAGAATGGGGGAAGGATCTTTCCACTCTTAGAAGGAAATTGGATTCAAATCCTCAATCAAACCATGATCTTAGGGCAGATCCCTAACTAAAGGAGGAAAATCCTCAACTCACCCCAAAGATATCTCAAGTTGTTGAGCCTCTCCGAGGCTATATAAGCAAGCTTTCTCATGGTGAAAGGGGACTGGAAAAGGAGAATCACACCAAACTTATGATCTTATAAGTGGTTCTAAAACATAGATGATTTGGAAGCAAGAGACCTATGATCTCATAGGGAGAAATCGGTGAAGCTATCATCATTCGGATTGTGCATCTTTTGAGCAAGGGGTAGACAAGGAGGACTTGGCGAAACTGTTGCAATCCATCTATGGCTGTAAGTAATGTTTTTTCCTCATTAATATAATTTGCTTGGCCTGTTTCTTTCTAATTCATGTTCAATCTCACATGAATTTGTCTCTTTAGTAGATAGACCTATTTCGGACTAATCTTTATAGAGTAGGAAGTGGTCATACTTTGTTTGTCTACAGGGCTTATCGAGAAGCGAAAGATTGGAGCTCAATTCAGAGCGTGCAGGGACAAACACCGATAAAAGGTACTTATTTTCTCCTTCCTCCTCACACACAAGTCCACCTAGATCTAAAAGGAAGTCAGTGACCATGATAAGCACTTTGAGGAGATCTACCTGTCCGCAGGGAGATTTTCCTTCAACATCTTCAAAGAAAAATTTTATTTTCCCACTACAAATTTCCTCCACTGTAATGGGAATCACATCCTCTCATCCCTTGGGACATGAACACACAATCGGTCCTCCACCTATAGAACAATAACAAAAAATCAATCCATAATTTCCTCTACCCTACCAACAACAAATTCGATCTTCTCTCAACTAAGCGGGTTGGATACTTACGTTGGTTTATGCATGCTACATCATGTATGTAGCAACAAACCTATAGTCATCACACACAACAAATCTATCTACTTTACCAATCGAACTTCCCAATCATGAGCAGGTTACCAATGCACTTGCTCCTCATGATGGTGGCTCTCCATCATGAGGGTTGTTGCAATCACCATTTTGCTAACTTGCATTTGTTATGACATGTAGATCTTGACTGTTCAAAAACATGGTCATTCATGTCTCACATTGACAACGGGAATCTTCACTCTTTAAGAATCGGCTCCTTCACAAACAAACCATTGTCACAAAAACACATGCAATCACTAAAAAAACAAGCTACTCTCACCTAGGAATATACTCCTACAACAGATGTACTTTAGACTTTCATTTCCATGGGCCCTCCCTAATGGGAGTCAAGTCCAAATGAGCTATGATACCATATTAAGGAAGTGGCAGAGTAGACATTGTTTCTACACAAACCAAATATATTTTGATTGATATATTAACACCAAATAATGTTGCATACTTATACATCAATCTTTGGCTTAAGATAACCACACTTTCTTAACCATACTAATAAATTGATGAGAGAATATATCAACCACACACCAATCTAGTAGCTAACTAGTTAGAGAATATCTCTCATGTCCAACTAGCTCTAACAACCTCCTAAATAATAGAATCAAACCACTCACTTAGAGATAAACTCTAGCTCACATGATCTCCACATTTCTCTACTCTTAACTAACACTTTTAATTCAAGATAAACATTATATCTAACACTCCCCCTTAATGTTTATCTTCTTTTTCAATCTTCTTCTACTTGCTCATTCTTGTTGTCTTGGTCTTCATCTAAGTCATGTACTCATATTCAGATTTTGTCTTCATATGGATGGGATTCATTTGGATACATAGTCATTGGTGTTCATTCTTTGTTCACGATCTTCATGTCATCTTGTTCTTTTCAGTGTGGTGGTTTATTTTACTTGCTTCCCCTCATCATAAATTCTCCTAGGTTTTTGTGGCTTAACCCTAACCATTACACCATTATGGGTTTTCTCTTAACTTTAACCATTACAATTCTCAAGTGGTTTCTAGTTGATCATGAACCTGCCATGAACTTCCATCTATCATAACAAGTGGTTTCGACTTGCAATGAACCTTGCACTACAATGTGACTTTTAGAGCACCACAAACTTTCCAACATAACATGTGGTTTTGGATGACCACTAACCATCATGACACAGACCTTGATTTATAGTAAACGCACTCACTTAGGCTTTCTTCACTATGGGATTCATCCTTGAAATTTCTTGATCCTTCCTTTTGTACTTGCAAAAAATTGATCATTGATGTCCATATAAAAAGAAATCCATTTATTGAGATACATGGGTACCATTTGTTGTACTCGTCAGTTCTCTAGGAATCATTTTCACCTACATGGTTCATCAACACGTTAGAATCCCATTTAATCATAACTTAGTCCCAACCATATTACATTCTAAGATTACTTCACATATTACCCCCTTAATCAAAGATTCAACTTATCTAATTCAACATCAATCAAACACATGAGTACACATGCAACCATCGTACCTATCCAAGTGGTTTATTCCACAACTTGATGCCACATCCTCTCTATGAATAAGAGGGATACATTCTACATGATTACATCTGTTACCACACTAATGCATGTAGGTTTTAATAACAAGGATTACAAAACACCTAGGGAAATCAACTTGCCTATGGCTAAGCTTTACAACTTGGACCCAAAAAAATTGGGGTGTCGGGTACAACCAATCATGCACCCCCTGATTCTAAAAAAAACACATATGCATCATTTCATCATTTCAATTCAAATACAACAAGCATTCAAAATTGTTTACAACAATACCAAGGTTAACACCACTCCTTGGCACCAATCATATGCCCAAAAGATACTTTATCATGTCTTAATTAACAGGCTTGACCAAAATAACCTTTCATTCTCATATGTTTCATCATTTCACCATTGACCAAGACTTTCTTATATCTTTATGACCCCCTAATACCTTTAAATGAATTCCACACAATTTGAATTTGATAACCACCCAAGTCGTGAAACAAAATTATTGATAGCCATACTTGTGAAATCACACCCATACGCATTGACCAAATAAAAATATATATACCTCCCTTTCTTAAATGCAACAATACATAGAATTTCTTCTATGAAGTAATGCACTTGATGGGTGTCTTCATTTGCATCTTCGACATCTTTTTTCAATCTTCATCTTGGATTTCCATATTGATTTAACTAAGCACAATAAGGATCAATACATTTATTAGAGATTCCAAAAAAAAAGAAAATTTGAACATTACTCAAACTTCAAAGACATTTTAAGAATCTACCCATATATGTCATAGCGACTAATATTTTGGCTATCACCCATCAAGCCAAAACACATTACAGGGTTGATTAAATCCCAATCAAAATCCAAATTCATCCCACACATAAGAAACAACATATACCTTTTCTCACTATGACTGTGAACAACTCAATCTTTTCATCTCTTTGAAAGCAGAGCTCCATCCTAACATGGGGAATTTTTTATTTGTTTCCCAAAACTAACACCATGCACAAACTTCTTTGTTTCCTTCTTCTATTCACCAATGTCACCCAGATCCTTTCATTTCTAGAAATCTCCACCAACATGTTAAATTTAGAGTTGTTATTAAATTCTTTTCAATTTACTAGAGCATAACAACATAAGTAGGATCACTGAAAGAAACACAATCACAAGGTACACAACATTTTATCCTGGGAAACCCTCATGGGGTTGAAACCCCACAAAAAAGTCCTCAATATTATATTGCCAATACAATGCCAAGACTAAAGACCAAAACACTAAAGAATATCCAAGACTGAGCATGTGCATATCTTCTCCTTCTTGTAAGTGCATCTATCTCCAAAATATGCACATTTGTTGAGTGACTGAGTGAGTGAATGAATGAGGCGCCATCCTCACTTATTTATACTATCTAAGGGGGCGCTAGGGTTATGTCTCTTTACGAAGCAGGGCCAACTTCTTCCAATAGTGGTTAAAACCATTTTAATAAACCCTAGGGGGTAACTTCTCAAATACCACCATATGAACATGGTTTGACTAATCCACAAAAGGGGATTTGGTCATACATAAGTCCTGACATGATCAATCCACAAAAGGGGATTTGATCTATAAGATAATAACTCAATTATAATTAAAATATTCTCTGAAGTTACAATATTTCAACACTCCCCCTTAACGAGAAGGGTATTCTACAGACATAACCCAATACAACATCATCAGGAGAGAGAGAGGGAAACAACATCATCAACATCTAGAACATTGATTAGCACATCTATAAATCATTGGAAGTTTTTTCTCATCATTAATATCATCATCGTTCATAGCATGGAACTGGAGTAGCATCATCATCATCATCTGCATCAACATCAATTAGTATAAAGCTATAACAACAACATCAACAACACTAGGCCGATACAACATCATCAGCAGCACAAGGTTGATACAAAAACATCATCAACAACACGAGGCTAATACAACATCGTCATTAACAACTCGAGGATAATACAACATCATCATCAATAGCATGAGGTTAAAACAACATCATCAGTATGAGGCTGAGATAACAACATCATCATCATAGGGAAATAGAATGAGGCAAGTGCAACAACAACATTTTGTGGTACTCTGACAAACGGTCCTTACCGGAACTTAGGGATATGCCCAAGAATCATAATATTCCCTAGAATATAAAATCCTAATGGAGCTACCACATGGTACTCTGACTGACCGTCCTTACCATACCTTTAAGATCTGCCCAGGAATCAAAAAATTCCCTAGGATATAAAATCCTAACGGAGCTACCACTATTGACCACAACTGGCATATACATGCATAGGTACTCTGACATACCATCCTTACCGGACCTTCGAGATATTTCCAGGGATGATCAATCCCCTAGGATATAAAATCCTAATAGAGCTACCCGTTGTTGGTTAGGATACCATAGTATCATCAACATCACTCCCCCTTTCGAACTATACCAATCTTGTCTCGAAAGTATTCAAAATTTACATGAGACAGAGGATTGGTCAACACATCTGCAACCTACTCATCTATGCCAACATATTGGAGCTTTACAACACCCCTCTACACCATATCACGAATGTAGTGATACCAGATTTCTATGTGCTTCGACTTATCATGAACACTAGGTTCTCCTTCATCTTTATGCAAATTTGGTTATCACATAGAAACATAGTGGCTTCCATCTCCAGATCGAATAGACATGTCAACAACCTCTGAAGCCATATAGCTTCACAACTGGCGGAACATGTTGCAATGTATTCTGCTTCTGTCTTGCTGAGAGAAATATTGGATTGCTTCCTGCTCTTCCATGAAGTCATATTTGGAGTCTTATTCTGTCATAAATAGACTCTACTATCCGGGTCCATTACGAAAGGATGCAGGTAGAGTCATATGTGACCGGTCTAGTCCATTCATCATAATACAAATAAGCAAGGGAGAGGAGGTTGAGGGACGCTAGGCAATAAGTCTTCCTGCGCCACCATAAGTGTTCCCTGAACATATTTTAGGCCAAAAATAAGTCTTCATTAATCCCAGATACATCCTTTTTCTTCAGGTCTTTCATCCTTTAGGCCATCTTCTTGAGGGCTACAAGCCTTCAACCTGAGTTATTGAGGGATTGCAAAAGGACCTCACATACTCACTATTTTTCGATAGTTTCTCCATTGCTAGATTCCCCATCAATAGCTTCTCCATCGCTCTTTCTATCAACAACAAACAACATCCTAAAGTGCTCTTTCTATCAAAAACACTTCCATCCCAATCTAAATCAGTATAACCAACAGAGACCATGATCTCCAGTATAACAGAGACCAAAGTCCAACGTACCCTTAAGGTATCTCATCACATGCTTTGCAACTATAAGGTGAACACGTTTGGGTTCTACTAGATACCGACTCAAGGTGTTCACATCAAAATATATATCTGGCTTGGTATTCATCAGATACATCAATGAACCAATAATATGTTTGTACAGAGTAGCATCAACCAATTTTGACGATGTATCAACCAGGAGATTCAACTCTGTTTCCATGGGTGTGTTCATGGATTTACATTCCAACATGTCAAAAATTTTCAGTATTTCAACTGTATACTTCCCTTGGTTAAGGAATATCTTCTCTGGGCTCTGCCAAACTTCAAGACATAAGAAATAATGCACTAGGCCTATGTATTTCATCTCAAATTCTGCAACAAGCTTCTTCTTAGAATCTGTGATGATATTTTCTTCTCATGTTAAGAATAAGTCATCCACATACAACAACAATATAAATAACTCATCATTCATAACCTTGAAGTAAAGGTTAGAATCATTTTTACTCTTGGTAAAGCCCAAGCTCGTCAAGAAACTATCAATTATGCCATACCAAGCTCTAGGAGCTTGCTTCAATACATACAGATCCTTCTTCAACCTGCAAACATTAGTTTTTCTATATTCAACTTCAAACCCTTGTGGTTGTTCTATATACACTTCTTCTTCAATAACACCATTTAAGAAGACAATTTTCACATCCATCTGGTGTAACTTCCACTTCATTTTGGCTACAAGAGCTATGATGGTTATGATAGAAGTTTATCTAGCTACAAGAGAAAACGTCTCTTCATAATCAATGCCTTCCTTTTGATAAAAGCCACGAGCTACAAATCTTGCTTTGTGTTTTTCAATACTTCCATCTGCAGCATGTTTTATCTTGTATATCCATTTGGAATATACCACATATTTGATCCTCGGTCTGAGAACTATTTCCCATACATCATTCTTTATAATGGATTGGTATTCTTCTATCATGGAATCCACCCATTATTTCTTATGAATGGATTCTTCAAAGAAAGTAGGTTCCTTTTCTATATGATCACACATCAAGGTCATATAACTGGAGAATGTCTTAGGTTTCTTGCTTTATCTCATGGTTCCTTATGGGTTACCATACTTTTCTCCATCTTGAATAAATTCCCTTGCCCAAGTTGGATTTCTCTTGTGAGAGATCGTCATTTGGGGAGGTTCTTGAGATTATGTCATACCATGATATTCTAGAATATCATCATCAGGGGTAACTGTAACTTCCCTCATTGGTTTTGCAACTCTGGGAGCTACAGGTGCTTCTTCATATACTTCTTCAAGTTGTCATCTCCTTGATTTCTTAAGTGTTTCATCTTCATCAAATGTTACATCTCTGATCTCAATATGATGGTAACCTGGTATGTAAATTCTGAAGGCCTTAGAGACCTCACAATATCCAACAAATATTCCCTTCTTTCCTGAAGGATCCATCTTAGTTCTCCTTTCTTTTGGAATTTGTACAAACCCTCAAAAACCAAATATCTTGAGATGGATTACTTTTGGCTTCTTTCCGGAGAACATTTCTTCGGGGGTTTTGAATCCAAGTGCACTATGGGATAATCTTTTTTGGATATAAACTATTGTTCTTGTTGCTTCAGCCCATAAGTGCATTGGAAGATCTTGATCATGGATCATAGTCTTCACTACTTCCATTATTGTTCTATTCTTTCTTTCTACTACACAATTTTGCTAAGGATTATAGGGAGTGGTGAGCTCCCTCTTAATCCCGACATCTCTGCAAAATCTTACAAATTCTTTTGAGGTGTATTGTCCTCCATTATCTGAATTGAGTATCTTGATTTTTCTTTCAGAGAGATTTTCTATCAAGGCTTTGAATTCCTTGAATTTTCCAAATACTTCATCTTTTGATTTCAAGAAATAAACCCAAGTCTTGTGAGAATAATCATCAATAAATGACACATAGTATACATACCCACTAAGAGAGGTTGATGG
>SNQJ01S0000589.1:138355-233247 GCA_010110895.2 Picea sitchensis
TCTTTATGGAAGTGGGTGAATCTCTTTGGGGAGTGAGATTCCTTATGGAGGTGGGTCTCCTTTTGGAAATGAGACCTTTTCTTTCCTCCTTTAGCATGAGCATCTAGGGCTTGGTCTTCATCCCTTAAAAGTATTGCTTCTCGATTAGCTACTCTTGCTTCTTCTTGAACACATTCTTCCCACAGATTGTCAAATTGGAGTTTCTCCTTTCTTGCACAGATGGTTTGGATGAAGGAATCCCAAGGTCTTATGAGACCATTAAGAGTTTTCATGATGATTTCATCTTCATCCAAGTTGTCTCCAATTTCTTGTAATTGTTCTTTGAAATGAGTAACCATAGAGAAATACTCTTGAACTGTTTCTCCTTTTTGTATCTTTGTATTCTTGAGTTGGGTTCTCAAGTCCATCTTCTGGTTGATGTTCTTTCCTTCATACATTCTGGTTAGGCCATCAAACATCTCTTTTGGAGTATTCTTAGAAGACACTTGAGGGATCAAGTGATCTTTAATAGAGTCTGCAATGATCCTTTTGGCCCTAACCATATCCTTCTTGTACTTTGCTTTTGTTGCATCTTCTTCGTGTTCCGATACATTTTCTTTTATGAATTTTGCAAGGTCACTCTCTTCAAGAATGAGTGAAATCATGTACTTCTAGGCACGGAAGTTTTCCACACCTTCTAACTTGTCAACAAGCTTGGTGCTTGCAGATAGATTGACCTGGAGCTAGAAAAATGAATAGAAAATGAAAGTGCTCAGAAAGTGAATCCAAACTTACCAGGAGATGCACTAGGTTGAGGCGAGTAGGCTGGAGATATATGTTTTCAAAAATTCCAAGTTTTACCCCTTGAAACTGGACCTGCACAAATCTGGACAGGTACTTCTGGTACTGGTTCCAGTTTCCTGGTTTTTTGGTTTTATGGTACGAGTCAAAACTAGGATTTGACTTTTCAGAGGCTCTGGCCACTGAAAAAGGTGTGCTGAAGCTGCCAAGTGATGTGCTAGGGTAGGGTGCACTTCCCTAGATGGTTTTTAGTCATAAATTCCCTTCCAATAAAAATCCCTAATTTTCTTGTACGACAACAATGATGTTTTTTATTACCTGGTAAAAGGTTCTCTATTCAATTCAGATCTAATTCCATGTTAAATTTAGATTTGTTATTAATTTCTTTTCAATTTACTAGAGCATAAGATCATCAGTAGGATCACTGAAAGAAAAAAAATCACAAGGTACACAACATTTTATCCTGGGAAACCCTCATGGGGGAGAAAACCCAGCAAAAACTTCCTCAATAATAGATTGCCAATACAATGCCAAGACTAAAGACCAAAACACTAAATAATATCCAAGATTGAGCATGTGCCTCTCTTCTCCTTCTTGTAACTATAGCTATCTCCAAAATATGCGCACTTGTTGAGTGAGTGAGTGAGTGAATGAATGAGGCGCCACCCTCACTTATTTATACTAGCTGAGGGGGTGCTTGGGTTATGTCTCTTCACCAAGCAGGGCCAACTTCTTCTAATAGTGGTTAAAACCACTTTAATAAACCCTAGGGGCCGACTTCTCAAATACCAACATATGAATATGGTTTGACCAATCCACAAAATGGGATTTGGTCATACATAAGTCTCGACATGATCAATCCACAAAAGGGGATTTGATCTACAAGACAATAACTCAATTATAATTAGAATATTCTTCGAAGTTACAATATTTCAACACAATAGAGGTGCATTGCAGTAATCAAACAATGTGCACCACTGGGCAACACACAATTATCTTACACAAAAGTTGTGCCTTCTATGGTAGTTGCTTCTTGTTGGAAATGTCTCCCTCTCAAATGGATTTCTTCCACCTTGTTGAAGGCTTCTCTGTTGATCTCTTTGGTACCAGTTCTCTCTCTTATCACCTTGATGGGAATGGAAACCTCACATGGATACAAATTTTACAGAGATGAATCTCCTCTCCTTTCTTCCCTTCTGCTCCAGTAAATCCGTTGGAGCGCCATGCCTTACACTAAATGTGAATTCTATCAATAGATTTGCAGTCAAATATCTTCTCTTTCCTTGACCAATGATCAACCATTCTTGACCCTGTCAAACATGCAGTCTCTCACTACCCTACCAGCACATCACCATCTCCTCGATTTCTCTTTTACATATAGGTTAAAACTTAACCAGATCCACCCTCAATCTAGTAGTAACCCAACAATATCCTCCACTTCTTTCAGATTCTCCATGCAGTGTGGTCTATGCTCCTTTTTCTATGATAGATGAGCAACTTCTTTTTCTTAAAAGCTTACAGGCTACCACACATGATTTTTCTCTTCACACCATCTTACTGACATAGGATCTATTTTTCAATTTGAAATTTTCCCTTCGTCATTCATTTTGTGGGATCAAAATCAAACACCAAAATTTAGTGGGAATCACATCCTCCCATCCCTTGGGACATGAACACACAATCGGTCCTCCACCTATAGAACAATAGAAAAAAATCAATCCATAATTTCCTCTACCCTACCAACAACAAATTCGATCTTCTCTCAACTAAGCGGGTTGGATACTTAAGTTGGTTTACACATGCTACATCATGTATGTAGCAACAAATCTATAGTCATCACACACAACAGATCTATCTACTTCACCAATTGAACTTCCCAATCATGAGCAGTACCAATGCACTTGCTCCTCATGATGGTGGCTCTCCATCATGAGGGTTGTTGCAATCACCATTTTGCTAACTTGCATTTGTTATGACATGTAGATCTTGACTGTTTAAAAACACGGTCATTCATGTCTCACATCGACAATGGGAATCTTCACTCTTTAAGAATCGGCTCCTTCGCAAACAAACCATTGTCACAAAAACTCATGCAATCACTAAAAAGGCAAGCTACTCTCACCTAGGAATATACTCCTACAACAGATGTACTTTAGACTTTCATTTCCATGGGCCCTCCCTAATGGGATTCAAGTCCAGATGAGTCATGATACCATATTAAGGAAGTGGCAGAGTAGACATTGTTTCTACACAAACCAAATATATTTTGATTGATATATTAACACCAAATAATGTTGCATACTTATACATCAAGCTTTGGCTTAAGATAACCACACTTTCTTAACCATACTAATAAATTGATGAGAGAATATCTCAACCACACACCAATATAGGAGCTAACTAGTTGAAAAATATCTCTCATATCCAACCTCCTAAATAATAGAACCAAACCACTCACATGATAAACTTTATCTCACTAGTTCACATGATCTTCACATTTCTTTGCTATTAACTAACACTTAATTCAAGATAAACGTTATATCTAATAGGGATCTCACTTAACATTATATCTAATAGGGATCTAGTAAAGTGAATATAAGTATTATGATTTAGGCAAGGCAAAGTCAAATAAAGGAATTAATCTTTAAGTGAATATAAGTATTATGATATCCACAAGGAAAATTCAAATAAAGGGATTAATATTTACCTCGAAATCTAAGGTTGATGTATTGGCTTTATCTCTTGTGACTCTTCTAGTCTTCGTGAACTTTGAGTGACTTTATTCAAATTGCCAAAGTAGATACTACCACATACAAAGCATGAGAATGGAAACTTGGTAAACAATTGGGGTTGCAATGCTTTCAACGCAGCATGAGTTCTCCAATAAAGATATTGTGATATAGCGAGTATAGAATAGTACTTGTTTCAACCCCAACAATGTGGAGCCATGTGCGTCGTGACTCAGTGAGTATAAGATATAGAATGGTATTATGATTATAATAGAACAAAGGATGATCATGTATATGAGACAATGAGCTATATAATTAATTATAACTATAACCTATTCATCCATTAATTTTATAAATATGAGCAGGGAGTTGAGATGATCGTCTACCGGACAGAAGGTGGTGTTTTGTATCTGCTAACTTTCTTTTGTTTCCAAAGTGTTGGGTTGCTTTCCTGTAAGAAAATACAATGCACATTCATGAATTCAATTGACATCACATGAAGTCCATATCAAATAATGATCTCCGTTCCATCTTTTACATCGCATCAGTTACTCATTTTCTTATTTGGTATAATTTTTGAATTTTTTTATAGTATAAAATGACTATATATCTCATAATTAAAATAAAATGGAATGGTCCTCTTATTTTTAAAAAACATAATTATGACAAACAATATATCCTAAAGTAAATATCATACTAACAATAAAAATAATACTTGCATGATTTTATCACACAAATAATGCTTGCAGGATACGATAGCCAGCCGAAGGGAAACCAATATACACATTATGCATGCAATTCATGCCTCATGGAAAGATATACACATCTATTTACAAAATTCATAAATATGTTAAGATTTTTAAAAATATATATATCACCAAGTATATATTGTTAGAATATTGTGCTCATTTAATCATAGACAATGCTACATCATTGTCTCCCATCCATAGGCACAAAATCTACCCCGAGCACCTTAACCTTTGACAAAAAGAATAATTCTAGGAAGCCACACCAAAACTAACAGATGATCAAGAGACTGCACCTTCTTCAAGGGTAGCGCACAAAAGAAAGTACCAGAAAGACTGAACAAGAGAAAATCTTACAACTGTAATTGTTGTTGCTCCTCCTCTAAACTTGCGCATTGTTTATGGTTTCTTGAGTGAGAGTGAGTGAAAAAATGAGCCAAGATGTCCTCTATTTATATTAATTTGTCCAGTGACTTTTCTGGTTGGGCGGACCTAACTTTCTGGTAATTATATTTTTTGTTTATCTTTTTCCTGTGAGGCTGACTTGTCTTCCTGGAGGATAATACCTTAATATTATATATATTTTTGAGTTGACATGTCTTCTAGGGTTTTCACACATATGTTTAGGGTTTCTCTTGCTTCCAGAATATTCTATTCTAGTCAAAGGTTACATATGGAGGTTAATACCTCCCACAACTACCATAATATTAACACTCCCTCTTAGCTAGGGAGGTATTAATGGTATCAAACACATTTATCCATCTTCACATGGAAAGGGAAAGACTTGCATAGTCTTGTAGACCATTCTACAGGTAGCATCATCATAAATCAAGTCACGAGTATCATTATCAATATCAACATCATCTGGTAGAAATCATCAAAACATATCGTCGTACTCGTTCTTGTTATTCTTTTGTCATAGACAATATCACAATAGCCATGATCCTCATTTATCTATATTGATGATCCACCTCCACCACCATGTGTATATCACCTCAGGTCATTCTTGTCCCATGACAAGAATCGTGACCTCATCGGAGCCAGATTCACCTCATAGTTGATCCTCACATAGGATCACTCCATGAATGCATTTAGCTTGATTCTATCAGACACGTGTCTCTAGCACCTCGGGTCATTCTTATCCCATGACAAGAATTATGACCACATCGGAGCCACAAACACCTCATGGTGATCCTCTCATAGGATCACTTCATGAATACATTCAGCTGGATGTTATCGGACACGTGGAATTGTACCTCAAGCACCTCGAGTATTCAGTCCTTCGAAGACTACGCCAGGGCACATCTACTCTGAATGTAGATGTTCTATATCTCCCCTGGTCTGCAACCCAGTTCCTATGGAGATAAATTCATCCCAATTCTTATCGTGGATACTCAGCTACTCATGAGTTAACTACTCCCCTACTCGTGAGAGTTTCAATGCCCAAAGCAATTCACACATAGGAGATCTAGCAACAACTCGAATCTTCAGTCTGTCAAAGATAACATCTGGGCCTATTCCCACATGATCAAGTTCATCTGATCAAGCTTGGAATATCGGCACGATGTTGCAATCATCAATACTCCCCATGGAAACATTTGCATTCCTACCAAGCTTCTCCCAAACAGAGGCTTAGTGAAAATGTCAACTATCTGCTCATATGTGGATAAGTGATGGAGTCTCACTGCTCCTTCCTACACCGTGTCTCTGATGAAGTCTTGCAATATCCTTCATCTCAAATTTTGAGGTCAACTCCCTCTATCTCAGAGAATCCTCAGACCACGCTTATGTCTGTTGCATGCACCTTTGCGTCTTGCAAAGTGTCATGAAACCAAGCTGTATTCTTCCCTATCAATGAATCCCTCTTAAGTTTGACTCCCTCTAAGTCCTTTCAAGTCTTTCTTTTCTGTGGTAACCTTCCTGGAATACGTATGATAACCTGCTCAAAACAGAAACAACAAAATAAAAAGTTTTTCCAATATAATAGCATTTTATATAAAAACATATCAATTTCATGATAATTCATTATAGCATTACCAAGGTGTCCTTCCTGAGAACAAGAATAAGAAATATCTCCCAGAGGAGATGTTAGTTCATATTTTAATTAAGTACAATAAGCATTTATATTAATAGTACATGCTACTAAGTATCCATTTGTTCCTAGCATTGATAAAATCTAAAGGATTGTAATACTCACTTAAGAAACAATAATAAAAATATCAAACCTGATATGCAAACCTAGAGTCTCACTATTGTTCTGCTTGATTTGCTTTTCTTCTAAGACAAGTATTCTCTCCAACTTGGAGAGTGTGTTGTTACTCTAAATGTATTGGATCTGAGATCCCTCTAGATCTAAAAGATCCCTTCTCCTGCAAACACCCTCAAGATAGTGATACAGTTTAAACATGTACAAGTACATACCTCTAGCAGTAGTGGCACCATCTGGCAGCAGTGACAAGCAATGACGAACCCAAAAATTTCAAAGTGCTCCAACTTGAAATATAGAGGTATCTGGAGATGCGCCAGGGTAAGGCACATTAGGAAAAACAAAAAATGAGTCCCAATACTTCACAAAAACTTTCATTGCAACTGGTGTTGGCACTACAATTGATGATGCAACTGCAATTAGTGCTGCAACTGGCACTGTAACTGGTGTTGCAATTGGCACTGCAACTGGAACTGTAACCGGTGTTGGCACTGCAACTGGTGTTGCAACTAGCACTGTAATTGGTGTTGCAAGTAGCACTGCAATTGGCACTATAACTGGTGTTGGCACTGCAACTAGTGATGTAACTGCAATTGTGCTACAACGAGCTTGACAGAGAGTTGTGGATCTACCTTCTAGTGGTTAGACTATTCCGAAGGTGGTGTGGGCCCATAACCTGTTAGAATATTGTGCTCGTTTAACCATAGACAATGCTACACCATTGTCACCCATCCATAGGCACAAAATACACCCCCGATCACCTTAACCTTTGCCAGAAAGAATAATTCGGGGAAGCCACACCAAAACCAACATATGATCAAGAGAGCGCACCTTCTCTAAGGGTAGCACACAAGAGAAAGTACCGGAAAGATTGAACAATAGAAAACCGTACAACTGCAGCTGGTGCTGCTCCTCCTCCAAACTTGCAATTTTTTTTTTGTTTCCTGAGTGAGAGTGAGTGAACAAATGAACCAAGACATCCTTTATTTATATTAATCTGTCCAATGAATTTTCTGGTTGGGCAGACTTGACTTTCTAGTAATTATATTTTTTGCTTATCTTTTTCCTGTGAGGTCGACTTGTCTTCCTGGAGGATAATACCTTAATATTATATATTATGCTGAGCCAAAATGTCTTCTAGGGTTTTCACGCCTATGTGTTTAAGTGTATGCCCGTGTCTTGGCTATGTGGCTTTCATGCCTTAAGCCACAATGTTCACGCTCCATGCCTTAAGCCACAACGTTCACGAAGGCTTGGAGAGTGCACTGTGTTTGTGGTGGTTGGGTGGTTATTGCAAAAGCTGCAATAACCAGTGCATTGTCGTCGCTTTTCCGCCCAGTGCAACGTGCCATTGCCATCGCCATCGTCCATGGTGCCCACACACACTGATACACCCCCGTACGGGTTTATGCATCAAGAATTAATGTTTTTTTGTTTTGCAGCAAATATTAGAGTGATCATATTAGTATATATTTTTAATTACTTAATGCATTTTTTTGGGTTGTCCATCAAAGATTAGAGTGATCATGTTTTTCTTATGTTATTCCTATGTTTGGATTTTTTTTAATTATTTAATGTAATCATCTACCATTTTACATTTGTTTCTGGGTATTTTTTTTTTGAAGAGTTTTATCTAGAATTCAGTTGGAAATTCAGGGTGAGTTTTATCGAAAATTCAATTAGCTTTAATACTTTGGAATTCAGTTGGAAATTCAGGGTGAGTTTTATGGAGAATTCAGTTAGCTTTAATACTTTGGAATTCAATTGGAAATTCAGGGTGAGTTTTATGGAGAATTCAGTTAGCTTTAATACTTTGGAATTCAGTTGGATATTCAGGGTGAGTTTTATGGAGGGTGAGTTTTATGGAGAATCCAGTTAAAATTTCAGAAAATTATAGATTTTAATGATTAAGATTACATATTCTCGGCACGCTTTAATATTTTAGAGTTTTGGTTTTGAGAACAACAATTATAGATTTCAATGGTTGAGATTACATATTCTCCGGGTTTCCCAAATGCAGTGGATTTTTTCCTCTTCTTCTGGTTTCATAGATTCCGGGAATAGAACTTGATTCCAAAGATGGAGGGCAATATTAGACAATCTTATTCCTTCCATCTTTTCCATTTTTATGAACCTACCTTTGCCTTTGTTCGAAAAGTTTGTATTAGGTTTGAATTCCAAGTTTTTTATGTTAATACAAAATTCCTCCCCGAAAGTTGTCCAAGGTATGAAATTAATATTTAGTTTTTATTTCATTTTGGATTTTGAGGGAAGCTAGTCTTATGCTCCTATGCCATGCTAAAGCTGAAGCTATCAATGCCCTTTACCGATGACAAGCGTACTTCATAAAAAACGTGGCCTCTCCTTATCCTGTTTACCGAGTAGTGAGAAGTTGAGGACCTGTCTCATTCAAACCAGTTCCTAAAGGTCTGTATTTTCCAGTGGTATGTATAAATGTTTATATTGAACATGAACGGAGGGAAAACCTCATCCAATTGTGTTTCTGGAATTGGTATAAAAGTTTAAAAACTGTATTTTACCTCTGCATCTATTAAACACCTCTGGACACACCTTAAACACCTCTAGATCTATTTTGTAAGAGTAACTGGCAACTGGCTTCTCTTCATGTAAAATCTGTCATCTATATATCAAATTCAGATTTTTATCCAGACTTAAAAAAAGCAGTAAAATCTATCATCATCTATCAAATCCTAATTGTATTCAAAGGTCTATTAAAATACCAATAAAATCTATTATCCATCTATAAAATTCAGATTTTTATCCAGACTTAAAAAAAGCAGTAAAATCTATCATCATCTATCAAATCCTAATTGTATTCAAAGGTCTATTAAAATACCAATAAAATCTATTTCCATCCTATCAAATTCATAGTTTATCAAATTTCTCTGGAAACAAAATACCATCAAAATCTACCATCTATATATCAAATTCATTATATCTATTAATCTATCGAATTCATATTATCTATTAATCTAAGTAGATCGGATTTAAGATGGTTTTTAAGTAATGAGTTTAAGATAATCTACGGAAAAATGTTTAGATTTTCTTTCTAGTGATTAGAAAAATATAAAGTGTTTAGCTCTGTAGAGCATCTTGCTTCTCTTGTTATAGGCAGAATTATAAGATGGCTTTTTTTGGGGGCGGGGGGCGGGGTGGGGGGTTTCCAGTGTTACTACAGAGTAGGAGATCTCCCTACTTGGGGGTGTGGGGCGGGGGTGGGGGTTTCCAGTGTTACACAGAGTAAGGAAGATCTCCCCTACTTGGAAGTGTTACATAATACATAGATCTCCCCTACTTGGAAGTGTTCAATAATACACAGAGGGAACATAATACAGAGAGTAAGGAAGATCTCCCCTACCCGAGGTGTAAGCACCTCTCATCTCTAAGTACAATTCTCCAACCCAAGCTGTAATCACATTGCTTCTCTAGGTATAATTACATATGAATGAATAATAAGTAAAGAGAAGAGAAAAAACCATGAACGCTTCTCTACTTATAATTCAGAATTACATTTGAATGAATAAAGTATAATCATGGTTACATATGAATGAATAATGAGTAAAGATATTAAAAAAAATCATTCCAAAATTAAAAGGTGTATCGAAGGACTCAGCGAACAAAATTCTCCCATGTGGAAAAGTGATTATGTGGGAAAAGACAAAGGGTTTCACTTGACCGCAGAGATAATTTGATACAAAATTAGTCAGTTCCTTTATTGTCTCACTGTCAGGGCTCCCCTGAAGAATGAAGGTGAGAATGAATCAATCTTCCAAAGCTTGATTGTGCAATCATCTTGAATAAAGTTTGAGTAACTCCCAAGAGGATTCAAGGTACTTCAAGATTCATGCTTCCACACTTAGATGAGATGTTTCGGATTCATGTTAATAAATAGAGGATTTTTTATTCATGGATTGATGTTTCTCTAGAGAATTCAAGAGATTGGATCAGCAAGTGATCAAATTTGAGTAACTCCCCAGAGGATTCAGGTCAATTCAAGATTCATGCTCCCACACTTAGATGAGATGTTCTGGATTCATGTTGGTAAATAGAGGATCATTGATTCATGGATTGGTGTTCTTGTAGAGGATTAAGGTGGTTGAATTAACAAGTGATCAGGTTATTGACACTAACTAATTTTCCATGCAGATGCATGCACACAATATCAGTTAAAGATAGAATGTGTATGCATGCACACTACAGTGAACAAGTTGTGTAATTGGTGGATCAGATTGTAATCAGTTTGTCTAACTGTCTATCGGATCCTATATAACTAGAATACCCGTAGAGGTGTGGGGTAGCAATGTAGTGTAGCGTAGTGTGTGAGTAATCCTGTGTTTGGTCGCTGTAATTCTCCCTTGAATAATAAGAATATCAATTATCATTGCTTCATGTTTTTTTTTCCCTTAGACAAGTTTCCACGTAAATCATTGTGTTCATTGTGTGATTATTGTTCTCGATTTTTGCTTATCATTAATCTTGTTGAGTTTATGTTTCCACTGCCTAACAAGTGGTATCAGAGCAGGTGAGTCGAGTTGGATGAGATTTAGTGTGTGAGGGCGAGTTCCTACATAATCGAAGTGTGGAGATTCAATATGAGTGTTGAAAAAACAAAATCCATGTGTCAATATGAATTCATTAAGGGGAGTGTTGGTTTTTTAGCTCCAATGCACCCTACGCTGTGTTGGAGGGGCGTTGATTTGTCTCAGCCTTACGAAATTAAATTTTCTATAGGATCAACGCTACCTACACCTTTAATTCTCTGCAGGATCAATGCTCCCTGCACCTTTCGACAAGAGCGTTGACCTTGGTGCAATAAGAACGATAAACGTAGACTTGTAAAGAGGCACGATAATTGTGGAAAGTTTCTTTGTGGAATATGAATTGTATGAAGGAGGTTTGTTATCTTATGTTATACACATGAGCTATGAAGGTGGAGGTACATCATATAACGGATCGCTTTTATAATTAAAAAGTGGACTTTTGATTATGCACAAAGTAAATATTTTATAAAGGATCGTTTTTTAAATGAGAGGATTCCTTATAAAAGTATTTGAGGTGGAAGGATCGTTTTTTAAATGAGAGGATTCCTTATAAAAGTATTTGAGGTGGATGTTCTTTATTAAAAGGATTTAAAGCTTACATATTAAATATAGGTGGTTTTCTTTTAGAGCCTTTTAATTAATATTTTATATTTTGGGGTTTAACCTTGACATATATAATATTGTTTTGTCACAAAAAAAAAAGAGTTTGGTTTATTATAAGTTGTGGTTTTTTGGGTCGTTTGTCTTGATGGAAAAAGTGCAGAGTTCAAAGTTTGAGGTGGAAAAATTCAGTGGTAAGAATAATTTTGAGCTATGGAAGCTCAATATGCGGGATTTTCTTGTGCAACAACGATTTCAAAAGGCGTTGGCGGGCAAGACAAAGAAACTGGCAAGCATGACATATGAGGACTGAGAAGATATTGATGCCAGAGCCCTCAGTACCATTCATTTGTGTTTGGCAGATGAAGTGTTGTTTAACATCGCTGGAGAGGAGACAACAACAGGTTTGTGGAACAGACTAGAAAGTATTTATATGGAAAAGCCTTTGACGAATATAATCTTCTTGAAGAGACAGTTGTACAACTTACGGATGAAAGAAGGTACAAAAATTGTTGATCATTTAAATGTTTTCAATACTCTGATTTGTCAATTATCTAGTATGGAAGTAAAATATGAAGATGCGAAGAAGGCAGTTACACTATTGTGTTTGTTTCCTGAGTCTTGGGATCATCTGGTCACATATATGTGTTTTAGCACAATAAATGTCATTGATTATGATATCGTTGTGGGAGCTATGTTTTCTGAGTAAATGAGGAGAAGATCCAGTAAAGAAACCTCAACAGCAGAAGCAATGGTGGTTAGAGGTCGATCTACAGAAAGAGGGAAATATCATAGAGGTACATAAAGATCTAAGTCAAAAGGCAAGAGGGGTAAGTAGAAATGTTGGTTCTGCGGCAAATCAAGGCATCTCAAGAAGGATTGTTGGAAAAGAGAAAAAGCATCCAAAGAGGACTCCACAAAGGAAGAAAAGGAAACTAGTTCAGTTGAAAGAAGTTCAGGTTCAGGTTCAGGTATGGTTCATGAGGTATTGTTTACTTGTGATGTTTCACATCAACATCAACATTGGTTGTTATATTCTGGTGCGTCCAACCACATGTGTCTTCATAGAAATTGGTTCTCAACTTACCAATCTATTGATGATGGCATTGTTTTTATGGGAAATGATTTTTCTTGTAAAATTGTTGGGGTTGGTAGCGTCTGAATTAAAATGCATGATGGTATTGTAAGAACATTAACAAATGTGAGGCATGTACCCGAACTTAGAAATAAATTGATATCTTTGGGAGTTCTAGATTCTACTAGTTATAAGTGTACAATTCAAGGTGGAGTATTGAAGGTGTCCAAAGGAATCTTAGTAGTCATGAAGGAAAAGAGGATCGAGAACATTTATCAGCTTTAAGGAAGAACTTAAATAAATCAAGCAGTGGTAGAATCTGAAGGTGCGATTGACTCTACTTGTTTATGGCATCCACGTTTGGGTCATATGAGCTAGAAAGGGCTTAAGGTACTGGTTGATCGTAAGTCACTTCCAAGTTTAAAGTTTCTGAATTTGAATTTTTGCAAGTATTGTGTTTTTGGAAAACAGTGTAGACAGAAGTTTAAAACAGGAAGACATATAAGCAAAGATATTCTAGATCACATCCATTCAAATGTTTGGGGACCATTCCTTACAATTTATTTTGGAGAATCGTCATATTTTGTGACATTTATAGATTATTACTCTAGAAAGGTGTGGGTCTATTCACTTAAAATAAAAGTTGATGTATTTAATATTTTTAAGCAATTCATAGCTTTGGTTAAAAAGAGCACTGACAGGTCAATCAAGTGTTTAAGAACAGATAATGGAGATGAGTTCACATCTGTGGGATTTGAAAACTATTGCAAGGAAGTTGCGATCGAAATACATAAGACCATGGTTTATACTCCTCAACAAAATGGTGTTGTTGAATGCATGAATAAGACTCTTCTGAGAGAGCAATGAGCATGCTCAGTAATGCCAACTTCTAGAAGGAATTGTGGGTAGAAGCAATTTTTATAACATGCTATATGATAAATTGGTCACCGTCAACTGCAATAAACTATAATATTCCATAAGATGTATGGACATGTCATTCATGTGATTATTCAAATTTGAGAATATTTGGTTGTTATGCTTATGCTCTTATTTCTAAAGATCAACGTTCTAAGTTAGATCATAGATCAAAGAAATATGTCTTTGTTGGTTATGGTGATGGATTCAAGGGGTACAGATTGTGGGATCCTGCTGCCCACAAACTCATCATAAACAGAGATGCAGTATTTGATGAATCCTCACTCATAAAATCAGACTTGGTAGATGTTGAAGTGAGACAAGAATAGGTACCGCAAGTTCGAAAAATTTAGTTGGAGACTCAACCATCCTCAGAAAAGGAGGAGCATGAAGAAGTTCCATATGAAGAAGATGCAGATGCAAAAAATATCCAAGAAACTGTGGATATGCCTCAACCATCTCTAAGAAGATCTACACGAGTTAGGAATCCTCCTACAAGGTATGACAATTGTGTTTCATTTGTGGCTTTGGGTACTATTGATAGAGAACCTAGTTGTTAACAGGAAGCGATGAAGGTATCTAAAAGTGTTAAATGGAAAGAATCTATGAAAGATTAAATGGATGCCTTAGAGAGGAATAAAACATGGGACCTGGTAGAACTTCCAAAGGACAGGAAGGTTGTCGATTGCAAGTGGGTCTACGAACTGAAAAAGGGTGTTGATGATAAAGTTGAAAGGTATAAAGCAAGACTGGTAGAAAAATGGCATTCTCAAAAGGAAGGTATTGATTTTGATGAAATCTTTTCACCAGTTGTGAAGCTTATTTCAATTTGTGTTGTGTTAGCACTAGTTGCTTTACTTGATCTTGAGTTAGAGCAGCTAGATGTTAAAACAACGTTTCTACATGGAGATTTGGATGGGGATATATATATATATATATGGAACAAACAGAAGGGTTTTTTCAGGATTGAAATAAGAGGTTTTTTTGCAAACTCAAGAAGTCGTTGTATGGGCTGAGGCAGTGTCCGAGGCAATTGTACAATAAGTTCGATTGCTTCATGGTGAGCCTAAATTTTACAAGAATTGAATATGATCATTGTGTTTACTTTAAAAGGTTGGAAAATGGCATATTCATTATTTTGGTGTTATATGTTGATGATATGTTTGTGGAAAGAAAAAGCATGGTCAAAATCAACAGGTTAAAGACTCAATTGGATAGGACATTTGATATGAAGGATCTAGGAGCAGTAAAACAAATCTTGGGAATGGAGATACACAAAGATAGGAAAAATGGTAAGTTGTGGTTATCACAATAAAAGTATGCGGAGAAAATACTTATGAGATTCGATATGAATAATGTGAAACCCGTACAAATCCCGTTGGCTTCCCATTTAAATCTTTCTTCAGGTTTATGTCCTAGTAATGATGAAGAAAATGATTATATGTCTCGTGTACCATATGCTAATGCAGTAGGAAGTTTGATGTATGCGATGGTGAGTACTAGACCAGATATTTCACATGTAGTTTGTGTTGTTAGTAGATACATGGAAAATCCAAGTAAAGTGCATTGGGCAACATTGAAATGGGTGCTTCGGTATCTTAGAGGCACATGTAATTATTATATCACCTATGATGGCTCCAATAATTCAGTCTACGGTTATGTCGATTCATATTTTGCAAGTGGCTTGGACAAAAGGATATCCACTTCAAGATATGTCTTTACTCTTGCAGGAGGACCTGTTAGTTGGATGTCAAAGCTTCAAAACATAGTTGCTTTATCCACTACTGAGGCAGAGTATATGGTTTCTTCACATGCATGCAAGGAGGCAATTTGATTAAAAGATTTTTTGCGTGAGTTTGGAAGGATGCAGGACAAGGTGAAAGTATTATGCGATAGTCAAAGTGTTATTCATTTGGCTAGAAATACAACTTATCATAGTAAGACGAAGCATATTTCTATTAAATACCATTTTGTAAGACAGGTTCTTGATGAAGGGGGAGTGGCTTTGGAAAAGGTACATACAAAAGTGAATTCTGCAGACATGTTTATGAAACTAGTTTTGTTAGAGAAGATATGATGGTGTTTGGATTTTCTTGGCTTGCAGAAAAGGTGATGAATTAATTTGGGCATGATATATCAGGTAAATTGTTGTCAAGGTGGAGATTGTTGAAACTGCCAACTAATTTCCCATGCAGATGCATGTACACAGTATCATCTAAATATATAATATGCATGCATGCACACTACAGTGAACATGTTGTGTAACTGGTGGATCAAATTGTAATTAGTTTATCTAACTTTCTATAAGATCCTATACAACTAGCATACCCATAGAGGTGTGGGGTAGCAATGTAGTGTAGCATAGTGTGTGAGAAGATAGTGACAGGATGTTTTTAAGCCTATGTTTGGTTGTTGTTATTCTCCCTTGAATAATAAGAATATCGATTATCATTGCCCCGTGATTTTTTCCCTTAGAAGGGTTTCCACGTAAATCACTGTGTTCATTGTGTGATTGTTGTTCTCAGTTTTTGCTTGTCATTAATCTTGTTGATTTTATGCTTCCACTGCCTAACACAGGCCACTTAGCTGGTAAATAGAAAGGTCAAATCAATGGGCTTTAGGCACTCCAGCTGACAAGCACTATGATTACATGTCCAAGCCTCCACTTCAACAACATGTATGCCCAAAAGACAGTATCACACATTAAACTAATGATTATAGAATTGAATCACTTCAAACTCATAACAAACTTTATTTTAGAGTTATGTACACCTATATATATATATATATATATATATATGAAAATAAGATAGTATCATAGCGTTTTCCTTTTCACCCTCTTTTTAAAGCAATGTATAGATTTTTCACAGCGACAATGTCAAGGACCTAACCCCTCACATAGGTAGAATAATATATTTCCATGTAATAAAGATCAATATTAATAAGGCCTAGAAATAAGGAAGAAAATTCAAATGTAAGAAGACCTAATAGAAGCTTCTGCTTCTAGAAGGATCTTCCTCTAGATTGTTCTTTGGATAGACATATTTAGTATAAATAGGAGTAGAGGGTATGAGAAGTTTTGTCTTGGATATTATTGCAATAGAGATCTGCTATGTTGGAGGTTTCCCCTTCAAAGAGGCAAGTGAACATTGCTCTCAGTAATCAAAGTGCTCTTTCTGGTGTTTTTCTAGTTATATAATTGTTTATCTACCATTTCTAGCTAATTATTTCTTTTTTGTATACTAGTTTATATCTGGAATATTACAAGTGGTATCAGAGCACCTTCCTCGGCATAAAATTGTGGGTTAAATTTTTTTTCCAGGGTAGAGACGTATTCTGGCATCTTAAAGCTACAGAGATCTGTCGTTACACGCATAAACCTGTGTTCAGGGATTCATACACGCAGAAAATACAAGTGGTACTTAACCGCGCATCTGTTGGCCACCCTTGTAACCCCTGTTGGTACCCCTTCGAGTGGTAGCGCATTAGACAACACTTGTATACGGATCGATCTAGATCTCCTGAATCCCTCCATAGATAAACTGATAGACCGCCTGAATGTTATAGTTCCACCGAGAACAACACTCAGGAAGATACTCTCTAGTACCTGGGTAGTCAGGTAGTACGACTAAGGGCATGATCTAGCCTCCTTAGTTGGTGCCCTGAGATATTGGGCCATGTACTACTGTTGGACCCCGCACGTATATCAGAGAGCTATATCACAGGGAAAACCCTTGTTTGTATAACCCTTAAATACCCTAACCCTTGGGACGGAAACAAAAACATAACAGACAAGATCTATTGTCGCGCAACTGTGTCTCGTGCATTCGAGTTGCGAAATTACTACACATTTCTTCATGTTAAGCATTTGGGCATTTTGTCACTACAATATTCTTCAGATCAGAATATAAATCCGCAGAAAAAGAGTCTGGATCATGTTGGCACCATTATTTGAGACCTATCCCGTTGGATTCCTCTCTCCTCCCTTATTGCAGTCATACATATCAATTTTCAACAAATTTTTTTTTCTCGTGGACCCGACCCCCTTCCAACACCCTTATTTGGGCTTTACCCCATTGGATTCCACTCGTCGCCCTGATCATTATGATACGCTTCACCCATAACCCATTTTCTGTGTGGTCCCACCTGTCGCTTTTCGCGTTCCCTCTCCATCATGGCCCACACCCGTAGCCAAGACTTGGAAGCTCGCTTCAATTCCTTGCACTCTAATTTCACAGAACCCCAACAAGAAGTGATACAACTTAGTGCCAATGTTGCCACCATCAATAAAAACATGCATTCCTCCATTGACGCCAAAATGGAGGACCTCAAACAAGACCTCGCTACCCAACTTGAATCCTTGAATACCCAGTTTGTCTCATTCACTACGATTATCTATGCCAAGCTGCATATCCCTATAGATCTTCCCTCATCTGACCCACCTTTGCAAACCGAAGGTGAAACTTCCTCTCATTCCCATAATTTTCAGCCCCATCAATTTCAGTGTGATCTACATCTTCCACATGTGGATGTGACCAAATTTGATGGCTCGGATCCCACTTGTTGGGTAACTCAAATGGAACATTGTTTCTCTTTGTATGGAATTACAGATGAGTTGGCCAAACTCTAGTATGGTGTTCTCCATCTAGATCAAGAACATTAGCAATTGTGGAAATGGAGAAAAAAATCCCGCCAAGGGTATGTGGATTGGATACACTTTGTGGCAGAGATTTATGAACGCTTTGACACTAACACCAACCATTTAGGTTGTTTAACAAAGTTGAAACTATCTGGCACCGTGGAAGACTTTATAGTCGCTTTTGAGCGATTGGATTTCCGTACAGATGGCATGTCTGATGCTTTTTTCTGAGAATGTTTTATCAATGGCCTCAAGGATGAGATTCGTTCTCATGTCCTCATGGCTCGGCCTCAGAGTTGGGTGGATGCTACTAAAAGAGTTAAGGAAGCACAACAAGTTGTCTCTTCTCAAAACCGAAAACCCTCCTTTATTCCTCGTACTAAACCGGTCACTCCCACTCCTCCTTCTACTCCACTAAAGATCCATAAATTGACCAGGGCAGAAATGGCTAAATGCCAACTCAAAGGCCTTTGTTATAATTTTGATGACAAATATTTTCCTGGGCACAAGTGTAAGGAACAAAAGCTTTTTATGGCCATCTCGGAGGATGTTTTGGAAGACGATGTTGAGGCTCCCTATGGCTGTGTCACCTGAACCCACTGACATGAACCCTCCCTCTGACCCTCCCGAAGTCGAACCAATCATTTCCCTAAATGCTCTCATTGGCTTCTATGCTCCCCAAAACCTTAAGCTAATTGGTTACATTAAGCATAGGAAGGTCATCATTCTTGTTGATAGTGGAAGCACCCATAATTTTATTCATCGCCACATTGCCCAAGAAACTAATTGTTATATCCGTGTCATCAATAATTTTCAAATCATGATTGCCAATGATGGGTCCATGAAATGTGGAGGGTGTTGTGAAAATGTGTGTCTCCAAATTGGTTAGTACCACATGAAATCTCATATGTTTGCTATCAACATGGGCGGTTGTGACATTGTGTTGGGTGCAGAATGGCTAAGGACTTTGGGTCCCATTCTCATGGATTTTAAGGAATTAACCATGCAATTCAACTAGGAGGGCCAACAATATAAGTTCCAAGGCATCACTGTCGGTTCCCCGGAGATCATCAGTTCCCATCGCATGGAAAACCTGCCCAAAAAAGGTCATTCTGGCATTATTTCACAACTCCATGCCATTCAAGCCATTGAGATACCCTCTGTTCTGCAGGACCTCCAATCCATCCTCTCTAAACATCAAGTGGTTTTTTACACTCCCCAGGGAATCCCTCCTTCCCATGGTGTTCATGATCATTCCATTCCCCTTGTCCCCGGTAGCCTTCCTCCCAATATCTGTCCCTATCGTCATCCCTTTTCCCAAAAAAATGAAATAGAGAAAATTGTTCAAGAATTTCTTAACATCGGTGTTATCCTCCCTAGTACGAGCCCCTACTCTTCTCATGTGGTCATGGTCCTGAAGAAAAAAGGTCCTTAGCGCATGTGTCCCGACTTCCGCGCCCTCAACAAACTCACCATTAAAGATAAATTTCCCATTCCTGTCATTGATGACCTCTTGGATGAATTGAGTGGTGCCCAATTCTTTACTAATCTTTATCTTCGTTTTGGCTACCACTAGATACATATGAATGAGGCAGACATTCCTAATACTTCATTTCAAACTCATGAGGGCCACTATGAGTTTTTGGTCATGCCCTTTGGCTTGTGTAATGCTCCTTCCACTTTCCAAAGCCTCATGAATCATGTCTTCCATCATTTTCTTCATCATTTTGTCTTATTTTTCTTTGATGATATCCTCATCTATAGTAAAACCTGGATAGCACATCTTGCTCATGTGGATCGAGTTCTCCATCTACTCTCTCAGCACCAAATTTTTCCTCAAACAATACCAATGTGTTTTTGGAGCCTCTGAAGTTGAGTACTTGGGTCATCTTGTTGGCAAGGCTAGTGTCAGGGTGGATCCTAAAAATATTGAAGCTATGCAAGATTGGCCTCACCCAAAGATTCTCAAAAGCTTGTGTGGATTTTTGGGTTTAACAGATTATTATCGCAAGTTTGTTAAGAATTATGGAAAGATTGCAGCACCTCTCACTGCTCTCCTTAAAAAGAATTCTTTCACTTGGACTTCTGCAGCTGCTCAGGCCTTTCAAACCTTGAAGATGGCCATGTGCACCACTCCAGTCATGGCCCTTCCTGATTTCACAAAGACCTTTGTCCTGGAATGTGATGCTTCCAGGAAAGGAATTGGCGCAATCCTTATGCAAGAGGGTCGACCTTTAGCCTTTACGAACAAACAATTGTCAGAGTGAAATTTGGGTAAATCAATCTATGAAAAGGAAATGTTAGCTATTCTGCATATCGTGGATCTTTGGTGCCCTTATCTATTGGGGCAACGCTTCCAAATTAAGACAGATCATCAAAGCCTCAAGTATTTCCTCCCCAGAGCAACAAAAATGGGTGACTAAGCTCTTTGGATATGATTATGAGATCATTTACAAGAAAGGAAAAGACAATGTCGTTGCTGATGCACTTTCCAGAAAATATGAAGATGATGGGCCCCTTTTTTCTCTCTCCTTCATTGTATCAGATTGGCTCCAAGTTGTTCGCCAGGAATGGCTACACGATCCCAAAACTTCGCATCTGATACAATAATTGCTAGCCAATTTTCTAGTTTCCCCAGGGTACTCTTGGCATAATCATGAGCTTCGATAGGAAGGTTGTTTGTATTTAAGTAAACAATCAAAACTTGAATCCACGGTACTTTCTTAGCTTCATGCTACACCCACCGCTAGGAACTTATGGTTTACCAAAACCTATGACCGGGTCAAACGTTCTGTTTTCTAGGATGGTATGAAATAGGACGTTCGGAATTTTGTGGTAGAATGTGATGTTTGTCAACGCAAAAAGGGAGAAACAGTCAAATCTCCTGGCACACTACAACCGCTTCCGATTCCATCTGCTATTTGGAGGGATATATCTATGGATTTTATTGTAGGCTTACCTAAATCAGGAAATAAATCAGTGATCATGGTGGTAGTTAATCGTCTTTCTAGGTGTTATCACACAAAACAACATGAATGCAGGCGAGCATGTGCAGTTTGCAGCAATCGAGATCCCTTGTGCAAGTTCGATCATGGATGATTTAAGGGGCTAAATTTCGCTCATGGGCTAATTTTCCATGGTTTTTCCAAAAATGAGATTCGCTATTTTAAAAATGGTTCGCCCAAATTCTATAGGATAAAATTATTTTACCTTAAAAATCGCCAAAATTTTATAAAAACTATATATAATCCTTTGAAATTTGAATATTTTTACAAAAATATCACCAAACATTTATAGTTGGCATATGAAGGATTAGTAAGATTCGCCAAGGTTTCTACATTTTAAAATAAATTTCCATCCTTAAAATCATCCTTGGGTTCGATGTGGCGCTATCTCTAAGCACAGTTGGAAGGACTCCAAGGTTAGCAGGCGGGTAAAAGTTTGGCGGGGGCGCTAAAGTAGTCGGAGCTCCTAGATCTTAGGTCCCTTTTAGATCGACGTTCTCAGATCATTTTGGGGCTGCAACATGCTCGGGCGTTAAAAAGCCTTGAGCGGTCCAAAATCCAAACCACTATTTTTTTGGGTGGCAATGTAGCAAGAGGTGGTGCATTTCGGGATCAAAATCAGTGTGGACCTAAACCACTTCCCGCAGCCCCGAAATGCACATGCATAAATAACTCCATATCCAATATCGACAGGTGGCATCCCAATAGTCATCCCGCCATGCTCCAATCCCGAGGAGGAATCATCCAACGAACGAGGATTGACTTTTGTGGTCACCTTCCTACTCAGCGCCCAATCTGATTGCGACAAGTGGTCTTTCGCTAGTCGTCCAGCTATGCTCCAATCCCAATGAAGATCTAGTTAATGAAGTAGGGACTGGTAGTTGAAACCTCAACTCGGTCCATAAATGGAAGGCTCGAAAGTTATGGCTAAGGGGGCGAAACTGCCAAAAAGGTACAGCAATGGTCGGTTTTTCTGTAGGTCCATACTGAACCTAGTTTGCATCTGATAGAAGGCTACTTAGACACAAATATTTGAATGGGATTGTAAGATCACACTCATGGTAGTTGTGGGTTGATCTGAGTATAAGTAGATCAGTTCAATATTTTGTTATGGTGGTCAAATGGTTGAGCAGATCTCCCTATTTTGTAATATTTGATAACAGAGTTGTTCTCTGGTTTTGTATGATACTTGAGACTTTCATGTTAATAGAAGTCAGCTTCTTTCATCGTCTTGTGTAAACTGTGTTGAAACACTCAGGCATGGAGGATCCAGTCGAGGGTTGTAATTGTATTGTAATGTAGGTTTGATTATAATTTTGATGTGACATGTTCCAATACTTTCCCTTTGTTATCTTATTTCCCCTTATGTTGAAATGCTCGGGTATGGAGGATCCAGTTGAGTTGTTGTAGTCATATGATAATGTAGGTTTGATTATGTTGTTGTGACATTTTTCAGTGTCTGAAACTTGAGTTCAAGAGTGCTCTTGAGATTGAGTTTTTCTTCACCAAGTTGCTTGAAAGTCGGATGCCCATGGAAGACTTTTCCACCTTTCTCACCAAGTCTTCCTTCTGCTCACCCTTAAACTCAAACCATTGATTGAAGTTAATGAGGACCTCATTTCCCTATTCATTTCTTGTCCAGTTTCTATGTTAAGTCATTCTTGTACTGAGTTGTGTCCATTTGACCTCCATTCAAAAACCTACCTCCACAAACATCTAATGGGTATTGGGCTTATCCTCTTGCAATCTGAGGGTGACTCTCAGTGCCAACACCAAGTATGCTCATTTATGTGCTCTTCATCACCCATTTACAGCCTCAATTGTGGCTCAACTCTTCATGGATTAGGTCTTCAAGCTTCATGGCATGCCTCTTTCTATTGTTTCTGATCGCGACCCAACTTTCACCAACAATTTTTGGCAAGAATTGTTCAAGATACAAGGTACCCAATCACATCTCAACATAGCTTATCATTCCCAGACTGATGGTCAAAATAAATTTGTCAACAAGTGTTTGGAAACATATTTGAGGTGTTTTGCATCGGAATGGAAAAATCAGTGGGCTCAATGGTTACCACTAGCTGAATGGTGGTAAAAAACTTCTTACCATACAGCTACATGCATGACTCCTTTTGAAGTGGTATATGGAAAAAATCCACCTTCAGTTCTCTCATACTTTTCAGGTGTCTCAGGTCCGGGCGGTTGACCAAACGCTTACAATTCGAGAGGATATTATTCGTACCCTCAAAGAGAATTTGGTCATGGACCAGAATCACATGAAGCAACAGGCAGATCAAGGTCGCTCTAAACGTCAATTTTCAGAAGGAGATCAAGTGTTTCTTCGATTGCAACCTTATAAGCAAAATTCCCTCAAGGCTGACCATTTTCAGAAACTGGCACCTAAATTTTATGGTCCTTATATTGTTCTCAAGTGTGTGGGACAGGTGGCCTATCAGTTAGCTTTGCCCAGTCATTCTAAGCTCCATCCTATTTTTCATGTTTCCTGCTTAAAGAAGGTGATTAGATCTAAGTGTCAAACTCAAACAAACCTTCCCGAGTTGGACGAAGAAGGCTCCATTTGGCTACAACCACAATAGTTTTGGACCAGTGTGAGTGTCGTCTGCGTCAGCGCACCATCAAGGAAGTGTTAGTCCAGTGGAAAGATACAACTCCAGCAGATGCCACTTGGGAACCCACTACCATTCTGCAGTAATTTCCCCATCTCAAGCCCTGAGGACAAGGTTGTTTTTAAGGGGGAGGACATGTTAGGGACCTAACCCCTCACGTAGGTAGAATAATATATTTCCATGTAATAAAGGTCAATATTAATAAGGCCTGGCAATAAGGAAGAATAAGTCAAATGTAAGAAGACCTAATAGAAGCTTCCGCTTCTAGAAGGATCTTCATCTAGATTGTTCTTTGGATAGACATATTTAGTATAAATAGGAGTATAGGGTATGAGAAGTTTTGTCTTGGATATTATTGTAATAGAGCTCTGCTCTGCTGGAGGTTTCCCCCTCGAAGAGGCAAGTGAACATTGCTCTCAGTAATCAAAGTGCTCTTTCTAGTGTTATTATGGTATTATTGTGGTGTTTTTATGGTTATATCATTGTTTATCTGCCATTTCTAGCTAATTATTTATGTTTTGCATACTGTTTTGTATCTGGAATTTTGCAGACAAAAACATTATTTTATGCTAATTTTCTCATATGTTTTGTGCATTATTTTTTTTTAATTTTTTTCTATTCTTCCACATCCATAATTTAACTAATCTTATAATGAGAATGTAAATTTTCACAATAAGACATAATGTAGCATAAATTTTTGGATAAACACTGTGCAAAAAAAAAAAAAAAGTCCAAAAAAACATTACACACAGTGTTTATCCAAAAATTTATGCAACATAATCTTATAATCTTTAAATTATCCTTCATTTTAAACTCTAAAATCAAAGCAACAACTCCAATCATTATTATGTCAAAGTAACCATTATCATTGCAATATCCCCAAGGGTTGTCTGAATTGGTCTAGAGCCAGACAATGTTTGTTGTTTGTTATGGGTTTGACTCTCTAGATCCCATAAGGGTTAGGTCCCGTAATCAAGGCCGACAATTTACCATGTTTACCATCCTTGGATCATGGAAATTACTTGGAGGGTTTTCCACGAGGGTTTCTTGGAAAAAAGAAGATAAACCATTATTGTTGCAATAGATGAAGTGCCTAATCTACTTATAAATGACATCATGCAAATCCACCATTTCTTCAATGCATGCCTGATTTTTCTCCTTAGAAAAAAGAAATATAATAGCATTCAAAAATACGTAGAACAATGAACTTTGCAACTTTGCATGCAAGCCCATTTTTAGTCAAGTTTCCTTTAAATTACATGGTTTCATAGAGTGCATTTCCATTCCTCTAAACCCTTTTTGTTTTTAGTTATTTTCTTCACATATTGCAACAAGGGTTCCTTGGGGTTGATGTTTTGTTGGGCTTGTGTTGGATTTGCAATCTCTTTCCCTTTAGGCTCTTGGGGTCTCATTTGGCTCTCAACATATTGGATCTCTTTTTAGATGAAGTTGATAAATGTTGAATTGAGAATAGAAATGTAGAAAGGAGATAAAAATAAAAAAACATAATTACAACAAATATACTTGCTACCCACAACAAAAAACATATACAAAACCAACCGAAATTTGAAAATTTAATAGGTACTTGGAAAAAAATGTTGGAATCTTCCAATCTAAAATTATCCACAACAATTTGATCGTTGTTTAGTTGCTCAATGACACTCCTTAGCTCTCCAAGAAGCTTTAAGACAATCTCCAAGGTGCTCCAAGACTCAAAGTACAAATGCAATTGTAGAATGGCTCAGTACCTTTTGTTAAAGCAATTGAATCAACATCAACAAAGGCGGTGTACCACATATCAGTGGTTGTCCAAAAGGTTGAGAAGTAACAATTTTCAATCCAAATGAACTGGCGTTGGAAGGGAGAAACAAGAACTCTAACTAGCAAACCAAAGGAGCTTTGTTTCTCAAGGTAATTAAATGACGGGTCATAATGATTAGCATCATTCAAATCATGTAGCTATGATTATACTAATATAGCTCTTCATTCTTGCTCATCAATTTTCTCTAACATTCTTCACTTGCTTAAATTACAGAGGCACTCCCTATTGTTCACCAGAGTTGCTTTCTTTGATGAAAATCTCAATCTCAATAGCATTATCCAGTGCCAAAGTCAGATGCTATGGATCTAGAATGATCAATATGCTATGTATGTTGTTGATTCCTCAAGCTTCAGTAGAAGGTTGTCAAGAGCTGGTGAAAAACAAGGTCGCAAGAGCAGTGAATTCCATGTAGAAGGTGTAAAAGGAGGTCATGTCATCGGTAGCAAAGGCAGTGCAATCAAGATGTGATGCTTTTACTTAGGTGATGCATAGATTTAAAGGATGAAAAAAATGCAAACTCCAACTAATAATCAAATGATTTCTAGCATTAATCCATTTGAGAACTATGACTCTCAATGAATTATACAATACTTGTTGGTTTTTGTAGCATCGGATAGGTACTTCCACAGAGGCTCGGTGTCTAGCATGTGGAAGTCATCCTTGTAACCTCTCAGTAGACCTTAGGGAGTTCACTTTATGAGATAAATAATTAAAGTGAATGTTCTTTTGTTAATTAAGTTAAATGCCTAAGTTAATGGCATTAGTAACTTAAGTGAGTGTTTGATTAAGTCATGACCGTTAGATCTGAAGTGAAGGTGATATTAGATCTTTGATCACTTTGGAGATATAGGGTTAGTGATTGATTTAGTCAAATCTCAATGTAATAAAAGGAATCCTAGGTGAGAGGATGTAATACAGTGATGGTACACAAAGAGTGAGTGAGCACTCAGGTGTGCCAGGGCAGGTACCGAGGAAAGGGTCAAGGGGCAACTAGGGAGATATCAGCCAGGTGGGCTAGGCTATCAATTGTAGTTGTATTTCCTCAAAAGGGCCATTATCCCTGGACGAGAGCCCTGATTTTATCGCAATAAAATCATCACAGAATTGGTTTTCCTGCAAGTGTTTTTCCAGGGGTTGTTTACCTGAAATCTCGTGTGCAATGTGTGATTGGTTTCTGTTGTTTTAATGATTCCACTGTTTTTTGTTGATAACCTATCTTGTGATTTTAATTAATGAGGTGATTTCATTTGGGATTATTAGCCAAGTGTTGGGTTTGCAAGAAAATCAACATGGTATCAAAGCTGACTCTGACGAGGAAGCGAGATTCACTTTTTTTTCTTGAAATTAATACCCTGGTGCTAAGTTATGGAAATTAAACATAGTATCAAAGATTCATCTCTGAAGAGGAAGCCATATTTGCATAGAGGCGAGATTAGTTGTTGTGGGGAAAAAAATCCCAAGTTTTGCCGGTTTGCGGGGTAAATTTAAAAAAAAAGGAGACATCGTACATGTTGTACGGTCGTACGTGCACAGAGTTGCAACTACGTTCAGCATGAGCAAAGTCGTAGGCTGAGAAAATATGCAATATGTTGAGATAGCTAGCAGTTTAGGAAGTAGACCGGTCTTGTGGATGAGCCGCCAAAATTATACATTGTTCATGCAGTGTGCAGAGGTGTGGCTGACAACACCAGGAGGAAAACGAGTCGCTAGAAGCTGAGATCTGGTCGTGGGTTGATTTTTGAGGTGCAACCGCTAGGTCCGTACGTGGGTGAGGTGTGAGACTCGTCGAGGATGGTGGCTAAGAGGAAAAGTAACAACCATCAACGTGGGAAAGGTAAGGCCACGCAAGCTGCTACAGTGGTCGACAGACCAGAAGGAAATGTGGACGAGTGTGAGGAGAGTCCGTTGAGTTTGCAACTATCGACCGAGAATTGAGGTACACAAGACCAGGGCATCCAGGAGCGGGAGGCTCAGACGGTGCTGGAGAGTCGTCACGCATGGAAGCAAGGAGAAGCAGTTGTTGTGGCAGTTGTCAAAGTTACTACTGTAGCAGTCGGTGTGTAGCTGAGTCGCGCGAGGTAAATCGCTAGCAGAGAATCGTTACCGGCTAAAGGACACATAGAGGTTGTTGTGGGCACCGACACAAGGAGAAAGATTTAGGAAGGAGGAAAAATAGCGGTTGGAGCTACCGGCAATGGAGAGAACTGGCCAGCTAGTGGCAGAGGATCCCAGCCGCCAAACGTTGCAGCCAATGGCAATGGTACATGGATTTGGTGCGTAAGGCCATCAACCAAGTCAGTGGGCCAGCGAAACAACAGATAGGGCCGAAAGTCATCCTTCGAGGGGTCGTGACATCTGGGAAACCAGGTCATCTCAACAGAGGTTCAGGCAGGTCCAAGTAGCACCAGGCAGTGGGCAGACTGCCCAAAATTTTTCAGGTAGCAAGAAGGTGCTTTGGTCAGCAAGCATAATTGTCGAGTAAAAAATTGTTATAGTCGGGTAGTGAGTAGAAAAGCTTCGGGCAATAGCAGGAGGCTGTGGGAAACCTTGGGCAGAGGCCTGGGAAGTGGGAAGCAGTTCCTAGGCAGGGATCCAGGCAGCTGAAAAATTGCAGAGTGGATTGCAAGTAATGGCAAGCAGGGTGACGGAGAATGAGGAGCAGGTAGCTCCGAAGGGTGAGAAGCTCAGATGGAGTCAGCCTTTAAGTTCTAGTGGGAAGGAGCAGCCTTCCAAGTCTGTCCAGAAGAAACAGGCATGGTATGAGATAACCATGAAGGATGCTCAGAAGAAGGAGGCTTCTAGGAACATAGGCAACAAATCTTCAGAGATTTTGTGTCAGAGGGAGAAGCCAATTAGGTGGATTGGACAATATCCATGTTAGTAGATCAGATAGCGAAGACAGAGTCACTTCCAGAGAGTGGAAGTACCTTGCTCACTAAGAGGGAGTGTTGGGTTTTGTAGCATCGGACAGGTACTTCCACAGAGCCTCGGTGTCTAGCCTGTGGAAGTCATCCTTGTAACCTCTCCCTAGACCTTAGGGAGTTCACTTTATGAGCTAAATAATTAAAGTGAATGTTCTTTTGTTAATTAAGTTAAATGCCTAAGTTAATGGCATTAGTAACTTAAGTGAGTGTTTGATTAAGTCATGACCGTTAGATCTAAAATGAAGGTGAGATTAGATCTCAGCCTTTGATCACTTTGGAGATCTAGGGTTCATGATTGATTTGGTCAAATATCAATGCAATAAAAGGCAGTCTAGGTGAGAGGATGTGGTACAGTGATGGTACGCAAAGAGTGAGTGAGCACTCAGGTGTGTTGGGGTGGGGGTCGAGGAAAGGGTGTAGGGGGCAGCTAGGGAGACAGAAGCCAGGTGGGCTAGGCTATCAGCTGCAGTTGTATTTCCTCGGAAGGGCCATTATCCTAGGACATCAGCCCTGATTTTATAGCAATAAAATCATCACAGAACTGGTTTTCCCGCAAGGGTTGTTTACCAAAAATATCGTGTGTAATGTGTGATTGGTTTCTGATGTTTTAATGCTTCCTCTAATTTATTGTTGACGAACCTAGCTGTGATATTATTTAGTGAAATCTGTTTTTGCTTGGAATTAATACTCTAGTGCTAAGTTACAGAAATTCAACAAGACTTACCTCAAACTTAGGTTTTTATGTAAATAAAATGCATTTAAAATTAACTTACCTTGATATGAGGAAAAATAAGAGGGAGAAATTGTTCATTGGTGGACAAAAAGGCTATGTATATTTAATTCATAGAAAAAAAGTGTTCTTTATACATTTTAAATGTAAACTTAGGTTAAAAGATTAAAATGTGTATAAATTTATGTGCTGAAAAAATCAAATTGTGGCAAGTTGATTTTAGAGTCCCTGCCAGTGAGAGGGCGAGAGGGTAGGGACTAATAATAAATGAATTCGAATCTTATCAATCCCCTCTATATAGCCATACTCTCTCACCTACCTACTTTTAACACAAGATTTTTTAATTGATTGCAATATTAGGCAATAATTTTGAATTCGAACTCTATCATATTTTGTGTGCACTGAGGATTTTCATTAACTAACAAATCACCCTTTGGAGCTTTAAAAATTTGAAACATTTGGGAAATATGCTTAGTCTTAATATTAACACGAGCTCAATTCCCTCAATGAGGCCTGAAAATATCGAATAATAACCCTTTCTTCGTTCAAGGGTCCTTCGACCAATGAACAAAACTACTTGGGCTTCATGTGATCAAATGTTATTCTTTCATGTATTGGCCAATCAACAAATAAATTATTGGGATGGTGTAGAAATGAATGTTTGGATTTTATCTTTATAGAAGGTGGGCCCCACCAACGAGTCAGGGCCTTTTTATCAGCACTTCAAAGCCAAAATAAGTAAATGATCTCTCTCGGCTTTGAGACGAATGTACTTGAGCCTTTGGTTATGGATACTTCGAGCTTATTCATAAAACATGGTGAACAATATCAATGTGATAAGAAACAAGCCAATGTTTCTAAATGCAAAATGCAAAAAGGAAAAAAGAATTTTATGCATTTGTGAATAGCAATAAGGAGTCATTGGGAACAAAATAGATTTGGTACATTGATTCGGGAGCATCACGACATTTCACTAATTTGAAAGATTGGTATATTGATTTTGTTGAGGGCAAATTCAACTCTTTTCATTGTCTTGAGTAGCAGAAACAAATGCAAAGTTGAAGGTAAAGGAAGTGTGCAACTTCATATGAGAAGAGATTTCTATTTAGTGATGGTCTACTATATCCCTGGTTTGTAGAAAATTTTATTTTTCACTAATTGGATAATGAAACATAGCCCACACTTAAATGTTGTATTCATTAATAACAAATGTTTTATTGTTGATAAAAAGAGAAAAATGATGATAGCTATTGGTGTGGAAGAGCAAGGTTTGTTTCAACTAGTGGATGGTAAGAGAAGTTGATGGTCACATGAGAGAACCCCTTAGGATATTCCCAGTTGTGTCATCCACGTAACTAGCAGTTTTCATTTGTATATGGAATGTGTAAAGGAATCTCTGGATTACATTCTCGCATTTGAGAAGCAAAGTTGTTTTTCCAATTGTATTATTGATTTTCAGAGGCAATGTTTTTTCTAGGTTTGTACATTATTTATAAAAGAAAAGAAAACAACCAGGAAAGCAATAAATTGTCCCCGATGAAATAAAAATATTTGTAGCCATGTTCTTCTTTGCTATGTTTTTCCTATTATTTTGATTTTCATGCTTATGTTGAATATCTTTATGCAATAGATTCTTCTCCATTTGTTGCAAGTTGTTGCCCAAGTTTAACAATTGGTATCAGAGTGGTTGTTGGCTTCAAGAGGATGCCTTTGTCACCAAGCCAAAGAAACTCAGTTCATAGAATACTGGGTTGTTGAGATCTTGCTTTGACGTCTTCACCAAAGAGCTAGACATATTGAATTGTCTAGGTTAAGGATTTTACACCGAACAACCTTGGGTTGCTACAACAATTAAAAAATTTGAAGTAGCCATATTTAGTGAGAGCCTAGGAAGATCTCCACGGTAGAAGAAATGGCTTCCTAAACATTCGGATATTGAGAAATTCAATGGCCACCAATTCGTGGAAGTTGAAGATGGAATATCTACCTATTGAAAGAGAGCATAAGGAAGTCCTCATGAAGGACACGAAGCCCAATACTATGAAGTAGGAGGAATTGGACAAGATGGATGATAAGGCCATAGCCTTGATTGGTCTTAATCTATCTGACTCTATATTAAGGTATGTGTTAGGGGAAACTACAACAAAGAAGATTTGTGATAAGTTTGGCTCATTGTATAAGGCTAAATCGCTCATGCATTTGATATTCATGTGAAAGTTGTACACATTGAAGATGAGGGATTGTGATAGGGTTACAAATCCCCTTAATGCTTTCAATGCCTTACCTAATCAACTCAAGAACATTGGTGACAAAGAAAAGAACAATGAGTGATGCATTGCCTTACTCTATAGTCTTATGGATTCATGAGACTTTCATGGTTGCCATCATCGAGGCTATAAAGGTACAAAATCTCAAGTTGAATGTGATCATGGGTCAATTACTACAAGAGGAGAGAAGGAAAAGAACTACTAAATTAACAACGATTCAAAAGCTTTGGTGACTAGGGTGTTTTGTAAAGAATCATTGTTTGTTCTCTAAAATCCAGTGGTGACCATTGTGTTGGTTGAAAGGAATAGCAATCAAATAATTTATGAACCAACATTGTTGTTGAGAGTTCTTCAAAATTTGATATTTGGTTGTGCTTTCCACAAGATCATACAACATGAACATTTAATCCTATGCTTTCCAATGGGGTTGTCTCAAGCATATCCACACCCAAAATCCATGTTAAACCATGGGTATTCTGCTCCTTTACCCTAAAGGTTTCAAAATGGAGTGCATCCCTTGATGTACATACACCCATTGATTCTCCAAAATAATGCACTAAGTGTGTGAATCCTTATCATCATCCTTGTATCTATAAGAACTATTATGAGGATAAGGTTCTTCAACACTTCATCCATTGAGCCATTCCCAATCTCACCCTAAGCCTCCTTTGTAAAATCTTCAAGTTCAAGGAGCAATTTCCTTTGATCTTCTTCATAAAGATGAATATATTCTAGAAAACTTTCTTCGGGAAATTCTTTATCAATAAAATTCCCATAAAATGGGATATTCATTAACATTTAATGATAATGGGTGTGTAACCTCCACCCTTACATCTTCTCCGTACTAGGGAAACTTTTACTTGTTGGCATTGCACCCAAAAGACCAATAAAGTGGTTCTAAAGGAAAATCACTATAGAAATTTGGAAATCTGAAGAAATCTATAATATGCAACTACTAGGGCATGAACATAATAAAAGCAGTGGTAAAAGCAGTAAATCAGCATCAACAGTAGCAAGTTCATCACTAACAACAATATATTCAGCACTAATCATCAGTAGCTTGACATCAGATATCTTGAGTACAATCAACAGAGAGTTCAACAACCATAACAACAACGATTATATAATCTAGTAAATTAGTAAATATAACAAGAACTTTCCAGAGAAGGTATGGTAGCCAACTTAGGCTTGGATTATCCCAAGGCACTATGGACACTGCTTTTGGCCCAAATTAGTCTGTTAAGCAATATATATATATATGTTGTGCTATGACCCCTTAGAAGTTCAAATGAATGTTCATCAAGGCATATGCTATGTAACAGGACATGGCCCCTAGGGCCTTCGTGTCCATATCCCACATATCGGACATGGACACACCAGGACATGTGTCCGACACGTGCCCTAGCCATGTCCTACCTATTTGACTCTAAAAAGCATTTTTCATTGATATTTTCTCCCTTTCAGCTATATGGAAAGAGCTATTACGGTCTTTCATTGTGAAAAGGAAGGGTAATATCAAGATTTGAAGGGATTCCAAGTGTTTTGTAAATGTTCTATTTTCTAAAAAAATGGATCTTAATGTCTATATTTCATTTTTGTATTTGCAATTTGTAATTTTTTTAATATATATAATTTTTTTGAAAAAATATATATATAACATGTCCTTCGTGTCCTATTTCCGGGGTCGGCATGTCTTGTGTCAGACACTCGTATTTCCATGTCCTCCATGTCATGTGTCCCGTGTCCCGTGTCCTCATGCCATGTGACTTAGGGCATATGTGATGCATAGATAAGAGTGTTTTTTCATGAATTGTTGGTCGTTCTCTAAAAACAAGTGGTGACCAGTTTGTTGGTTGAAAGGAATAGCAGTCCAATAATTTATTAGCAAATGTTGTTCCGAGTTCTTCAGGATTTGATATATGGTTGTGCTTTTAATAAGATAATCCAATGTGAACATTTAATCATATGCTTTCCAGGGGGTTTATCTCAAGCATATCCAAACCCAAAATGCATGATGAACCTTACGTATTTTTCTCCTTTACCTTGAAGGTTTCAAAATCAAGGAGTACATCCTTGGATGTAGACTGTACCCATTGATTCTCCAAAAGAGTGCATTCAATGTGAATCCTTATTGTCATCCTCATATCTCTAAGAACAATCATTAGGATAAGACCTTCAACATTTCCTCTGACCATTGAACCATTTAACATTACCAATCTTGCTCTTAGCCTCCTTTGCCAAATCTTCAAGTTAGAGAAGCCATTTCCTTTGATTTCTTCAAAAAAATGAACATGGTCAAGAAAACTTTCTTCAGGATATTAGTGTCAATAAGATTCTCATAAGTTGGGCTATACATTAATGAGTGATAATAGGTGCATCACCTCTACTCCTACTCTAAGTCACCTGACACGTCCCTTATGGGCCAAGTGTCTGTATCCGCGACGTCATTCTGATGACACGCTACGATACGTGTCAGACACCACTTCAACCCATGCCATGAGGTAAGGACACGTCATAAAACCGTGTCAGACACCATTCTAAGGACGTGTCATGATTTTATGACATGTGTCCTTCGTAAAGCAGGTCGCGGGAGGTTAAAAAGGTTTTTTCTTGTCTTTTAGTTGTTTCATTAATTTATATGCCCATGGAGGAAGTTGGATTTCATCATTTCAGCCATCGGTTGATTTGTATGATGTATCCTTTTCGGAGTTCATGATGTATCACTGATCAATATCTACTATGATATATCAATATTTTGTTTATTTCAGTAATTTTTAACTTATATATATATATATATATATATATATATATATAATGTGTCCCCTGTGTCCTGATTTCGAGGGTCACCGTGTCCGTATCGGATACTCGTATTCATGTGTCCTCTGTGTCCCGTGTCAAGTGACTTAGCTCCTACATATTCTCTGCATCTGAGAAAATTTTCTTTGTTGGTGTTGCTCCCATAAGACCAAGAAAGTGGATCTAAAGGAAACTCACAATAGAGATTTGGAAATCTGAACTAATCTGAAATCTGAGACTACTGGGACACAAACAGTAATAAATCAGTGCTAAAGCAGTAAATCAGCACCAACATCAGCAAGTTCATCACTAACGACAATATATTCAACACTAATAATTGATAGCTTGACAATAGATTTCTGGATTACAATCAATGGAGAGTTCAACAACAATAACAACATCTAAAAAACCATAAAATGTTATATATTCTAGTAAATCAGTAAATAGAACAAAAACTTTCCTGAGAAAGTATGGTCTCCACTTCAGGCTCAGATTATGCAAAAAGGACACTGCTCTTGGCCCAACTGTTACAAACATAATAAAAATGATAATAATAAATAAAATCATTTAATTAAATCAAGAGGCACGTACCTCCTCACATCGTGACCAGTCAATGCTATATAGCAAACCGTCACGAGGGTAGTGTAATCATCTCATTCATATCATATTCTTATACATTATTATTTAATATATTTACTATCCTTAATGGATTATTGCATACTGTCCTATTTATATTGGATATTTACATAGTGAACCGGCTTGGTTCACCATAGTGGTATCAGAGCTTTGTTTTTCTAATCCTGGCCATTGGCTGATTTGGATTTTGTCCAACCTCCAATTCTTAGAGTTTATTTGATCTGGTCTTTGACCACAATTGGGCTTTTGGACATTAAAAGTTAAAATTCCATCAAGAGTGCAAAATTCCGTGAAAAAAAAGAAAGAATTACTCCGCTGAAAATTTACAAAAAAGAAAAAAGATTAAAAAAAAATAAAAATCGCAAGGATGGTCAACAACAAAGAACTTAAGATAGATGTGAACAAATGCATAGATGATGTCAACGATGTAAGGTACCGACTTAACAATGTGGAAAAAACACAAAAAGACATGAATGAAAAAAATTGATAAATTACTCGAGACTGAGAACAAAATTGATCGGTTAATACAACAAGGTGAAATATTATTGACACTCTTCGAAAATGATAAAAGTGAAACAAAAAGAAGACTGGATGAACATAGTGAAAAAATTGAACAATTAACGGAACGTGTCGAGGCCTTATTCGCAGAGCCCTTAGCTTATCGAAGACCACCACTAAGTCCGAAAATACCAGAGATAAATTCAAAAAATCAAGGAAACCAGGAAATTCAAGAGGAAAATTTTTCGAGAAATATGCACACACCCAGATTCCACGATAGAGATTACCAGAAATTTAAAAAGGAGTTACCAAATTATGACGGCAAGGACCATAGAGGATCTTTTGTTTAGATAAACAAAATGGATGGTATTTTTGAATCAAACCCCCCGCTAGGTGAACGAGAGAAGGTAATGACAGCCTCTAACAGTCTAGAAGGAGAAGCTTATGATTGGTACCTTTGGTGGTTCGGGAAATGTGATGCTTGTTCCTTCCACTGGAAGAATTTTACAATAGCCCTACTTAAAAGATTTCATGATGAAGAGGATGACAACCTATATAACAAGTTCGTGCATCTCAAATAGAAGGGAAACATAAACGATTATACACACGAATGGGAGGTTCTCGCAACAAGGCAATGTGGATTCACTGATGAGAAACTCATCAAAATGTACATATGTGGCCTAAAAGATTACATTCGTAGTGAAATTAAACGATGGAATCCTAAAACAATTGAGTATGCAAGACACGTAGCAAGGCTAATAGAACAAAAAAACAAGTTCAATAAACCAGAAAACAAGTTCAACAAAAACACAAGTTCACAAGTCCAGAAAGGTTAAATAAATATTCAGAAGATAGAACGAAGAAATACACTACAGAAAAACTTAACAAGTATTTACCACCTCATTTAAGGGAAGGTTAGACCAGTCATCAAGACCCAAATAAAAAATGGGAAAGCAAATGCCGATATTGTGGAGACAAATGGTCACCTGGGCACAAATGCAACAATAAAAAATTATATTTTGTAAAGCAGAGAAAGAATCAAGCACATCTGACAGTGATTCAGATAACGAAAGTGAAGAGGAAGGTGAGGCCCCCAATATAGAAACCGATGAGGCCATGCCCAAGATATCCCTGGCTGCAATAACATGAATAACACAACCGCAAACGTTAAAACTAAAAGGGCACATAAAAAAAAAATGTCACCATTCTAGTTGATATAGGGAGCACCCATAATTTCATAGATGTAAATGTTGCAAAGAATTTAAACATATTTGTATATCTATCCACGGATATAAGAGTAACGGTGGCAGATGGCAAAAAAATTGATGGCGTAGGAAAATGCCACAAGATCAAGCTTCAAGTAGCAGATTAGGAATTGGAATCTAGATTCTACACCGTACCCTTGGGAAGAGTAGACGTCGTCTTGGGAATTCAATGGTTACAAATGCTAGGGACCTATTCTGCAAATCACCAAAAACAATTTATAAATTTCAAATGGGAAGGAAGACAATACAAATTATACGGATTCCAGCCGCCTCCCACCCAAATTATATCCTCACAACAAATGGAGAAACTAATTCGAAAAGGATCACTAGCTTACGCGGCACACTGTCATCAGATGGAGTTATTAACAATAGAAATAGTCAAGTCTCAACATCTAGAGATTCAAACGTTAATCCAAAAATATGACAAGGTATTCCAAGACATACCTATGAAGCTGCCACCTAATAGAAACATAGAACATTTAATCGAGGTTAAGCCAGATTCAACACCAGTTAATATTAGACCTTATCGATATCCTTACCACCATAAGACGGAAATAGAAAGGCTAATTAAAGACCTATTGAAATGTGGGGTTATTACGACAAGCAGGAGCCCATATGCAGCCCCAGTAGTATTGGTTCGGAAAAATGATGGATCTTTCAGACTATGTATAGACTATCGAGGGTTAAATAAAATAACTATAAAAAACAAATTTCTTATACCCTTCATAGATGAGTTGCTAGACGAACTCCATGGAGCTAAATACTTCACAAAATTGGATTTAAGATCGGGGTACTACCAGATTCGAGTAAGATTAGAAGATGTACAAAAAATTGCTTTTCAAACACACGAAGGTCATTATGAGTTTAAAGTCATGTCGTTCGGTCTAACCAATGCACCAGCTACCTTCCAAGCAACTATGAATAAACTTTTTCGCCCCTATTTAAGGAAGTTCGTATTGTTTTTCTTTGATGATATTCTTATTTATAGTAAAACTTGGAAGGAGCATATGAAGCATTTAGAATAGGTACTTTCTCTCTTAGAGAAAAATCAGTTCTATGCAAAACTATCAAAATGTTCCTTTGGTAAAGAAGAAGTAGAATACCTTGGTCATGTCATATCTCGAGAAGGAGTCAAGGTGGACCCTGAAAAAATCAAGGCAGTCACAGAATGGTCCAAACCAAAGAACATATCAAAACTAAGGGGATTCCTTGGATTAACGAGTTATTATCGAAGATTTATCAAGAACTATGTTCATTTAACAACACCCTTGTCAAACTTATTAAAGAAAAATTCCTTCAAATGGGATAACAGTGCACAAGAATGTTTTGAAACATTAAAAATGGTTATGTCATCTACACCTGTGTTAGCAACACCAGATTTTGCAAAACCCTTTGTAGTAGAATGTGATGCATCAGGAATTGGAATAGGAGCAGTATTAATGAAAGATGGCCACCCAATAGCATTTGAAAGTCGAAAGCTCAACAAAACGAAAGCGTTAAAATCTACCTATAATAAGGAAATGTTAGCTATTATGCATGCATTAGCTAAATGGAGACAATACCTCTTAGGAAGAAAATTTTCGATACGTACTAATCACAATAGTCTCCAATACTTACTAAGACAAAAAACATTGTCCACAGAACAACAACAGTGGATGGAGAAACTTTCCACCTTTGATATGGAAATAATACACAAAAAAGGGAAGGACAACATAGTTGTTGATGCACTATCACGAAAAGATGAGGAAGTAAAAGCATATGCAACAACAGTAGTCATTCTGGATTGGTTGGATGAGATTCGAGTTGAGTATGCCAAAGATCCTGAATCTAATTCCATAATCAACAATTTAGACCAAAACCCCAAATTTGAATGGAAAAATGACATTTTATGGTACAATAACAGAATCTACCTAATTCCATCCTCAAAATTTAAAATGAAGGTCTTAAGGGAGTCACATAGCTCCCCAACATCAAGACATGTGGGTTTTTTCAAAACCTATTATAATGCGTGACAATCATTCTATTGGAAATGAATGAATAAGGATATTCAAAGATTTGTTGTCGAATGTGAAATATGTCAAAGGAATAAAAATGAAAATGTTATGACTCTAGGATTACTTCATCCCCTACATATTCCTGAACAAAAATGGGAAGAGATCTCAATGGATTTCATTGAAGGGCTACCCATGTCTGATGGGAAGGATAAAAAAATTGTTGTGGTTGACAGATTAACCAAATATGCACATTTCATGGCAGTAAGAAAAATCGACTCAACAAAACAAAGTGTAGATGTTGTTTGCAAAAACATTTATAAGTTACATGGGTTTCCGAAGGTAATTGTCAGCGATAGGGATGCAAAATTTAAAGGAAATTTCTGGAAAGAATTTTGCAAAAATACAGGAATATCTCTTAATATGAGCTCCGCTTATCATCCACAAACAAATGGTCAAACAGAAATTGTAAATAAATGTTTAGAAACGTACCTATGGTGCTTTGTGACAGATAAGAAAAATAAATGGTCTCAATGGTTACATTTAGCCGAATGGTGGTATAACTCTACATATCACACTTCCGCTAAAATGACTCCTTTCCAAGCCTTATATGGTTATGAACCACCTAAATGGAAAGAATTTGCACTAATTAATACTAAGGTCCAAGCAGTAAGAAATAAGCCAGAGGAAGAACAACAAATCATACAAATATTAAAAGAAAACCTAGCAATAGCTCGTAATCGAATGAAACAACTAGCAGATCAACATAGGTCAGAAAGAGAATTTGAAGAAGGCGATTGGGTGTTTGTACGACTTCAACCCTACAAACAATTATCCCTTAAGCAACAAGGGAAGAACAAATTGGCCCCAAAATTCTATGGACCCTTTCAAATTAACAAAAAAATTAGCCAAGTTGTCAGAAAATTGTGGCATCCACAATTTCTTCCACATTTCATGTCTCAAAAAAGTGTTTGCGCAAGCTCAACCAACGCAAACAAAAATCCCTGAATTCGATGACAAAGGAAAAATTATTTTAGAATCGGAAGGTATTCTTGCCACAAAGGAAAAGGTGTTATGTTCCAGAACCATAAAGGAATATCTTATCAAATGGGAAAACCTTCCAGAAGAAGATTCATCATGAGAGTCCGAACAATTCCTCTGACAATACCCATCACTACCTTTGCTTTGAGGACAAAGCAAAATCTTAAGAGGGTGGCAATGTTACAAACATAATAAAAATGATAATAATAAATATAATAATTGTAATAATAAATAAAATCACTTATTTAGATTGAGAGGCACGTACCCCTTCATCCAGAGGCACGTACCTCCTCACCTCGTGACCAGTCAATGCTATATAGCAAACCGTCACGAGGGTAGTGTAATCATCTCATTCATATCATATTCTTATACATTATTAGTTAATATATTTACTATCCTTAATGGATTATTGTGTACTGTCCTATTTATATTGGATATTTACATAGTGAATCGACATGGTTCACCACACCAACTTAGTCTCCTAAGCAATACCAGCAATACCCAAAACTCAACGCATCCTCATTCTCATTGCACGTGCCTATAAAATTTAAATAAGCAAAAGGATGAAAGAAATCACCAATACAAAATCCATGGTTGACTCTAAACAAGGGGTCATACCCATGTATAAAATATTTACCATTAAGAGGTAGTTGGGGTAGATGGACCTAGTTTGGTGGCCATTATTTCTAACAAAGCTATCATATTCTAAGACTTCCACCCTGCGTCTAAATACCCATTTAATCTATGCCTAGCCCATCTAACATAAAACTGGACATTCAAACTTAATTTCTTCACTGCAGAGTATGATAATGGAATTTTTCCTAATTCGGAAGCAAAGTTGTCACAACCGGAACCCACCAATTGGTCAGATTAGCAAGGCACTGGAACCGGCCTATGAACTAGTCTACTAAAACATACACAAAATATGCAAACTTTAATTTATATATATTATATATAGACATCAATGTAAATCTATGTTGCAGGAAACAACCCCCTGATCCCCATCCTAGTACCTAAAACTGGTCGAAACAGGTACGAAACAACCTGGAAATGTCGTTGGCCATACCGTACAACGTTTCCCAATTTGGAAACGCCATATGGTACAGCCGGTGACATTTCTTGTCTGTTTTGGCGCAAATGACAGTCGTTTCTGTGGATTTTTCTTGTTGTGCGGGCCCATCCAAGTGGCCAAGAGGTTTGTGGGTCCCTTAGGTGGCAAAAGATCCCCCCATTGACCACTAATAAACATTTTAAATCTGTCCACGCGCTCAATTAACTATCATCAACATTTCACCCACCATTTCCCCTCAATTAAATTTTTAACATTACCATTAATTGTTTCAGGATGTTTGAGAGTGGTTCCAACCTCATTGGACTTCATATGGAGAAAGTAGAATTTTAGGTCTCATTCAAAATTCAACAAACTTAACGGTTTTCAGGATTTCAACATTGACAGGATTGCAATGTTTCCACTGGATTCTATCATGTATGAGGGTATGGAACTGGCATTTAATCAAGAGCACCAAACCCTCTATGTACCTCAATATCCATCGCTTCACATTTTTGGGGTCAACCGGTCTGGTTCTGATAACACTGCTCTCCACAATACATGGATGTACAAGTGTCATACTAGAGTTTATCCAACCCCATGATGAAACGCCCTCAAGGCATGATTCTCCTAGGGTTTAATGCCTCTCTAGGATGGTGCACTCTCTAACAAAAAGTTATTCTAATGCTCCCATTCCATGGTTGTATCCAAGTGTCCTCATGCAAGGTGTTACTCCAGTAACTGTGTCCTGCATATCCTTTCATGTTAATATAAACATGGTTTTCCTTCTAAAATGTCATTTATGTGTATCCTTCTTTTTTTCTTGCAAGATAATGTGTTATTTTAAAAAATACTATGTGTATGTGTGTGTGTGTTCGTCATTATCAATTCGCACATGTCTTGGCTCAACCATTCATCATGATGCATATAAACAAAACCAGAGATCAAATCAAAGTTCATCATGCCACATTATTTTTTATCATATCTATGATGCAAGCAGAAAAACATCACGCTATTGTTGTCCTTTAAAAATAATAAGATGCAATCAGCTTGCACTACAACATGTAATAATAGAAGAAATACCAAAGGGTAATTAGCATGGAAGGCAATGACTTCTGATAATTCCTATAGATTGTTTCAAGTTAATTTGATCAAAGTAGCATGTAGAATAACTTATGTTTTGATGTTTCAAGTTAATTTGATCAAAGTAGCATGTAGAATAACTTATGTTTTGATGTATAAAGGTCTACTGCCAAACATAGAATGCTCATGCTTAAATGTATTAATTTCATCAAAACATCTTACTGCATGCGATTGTTATGATGAAGAACTGTATATATGTTGATTAATTCTAATTTCTGTTATCGTTTAGCATGAAATCCCTCAGTTCAGACCGATATCCATTGTTTCTTAGATTAATCACATGTTACACTCTGGAACTGAAGATGTTACGCTCCACATAAGAAGAGACCTTAAAATTGGGCTTCTCCCTTAAGACAGTTACACACATCAGTTTCCAGCTATCTAACTACATATCCTGATCCATAAGAACATGATCCATCCCTGAAATGATGGAAACGGATTGCATCCCTTACAATAATTTCTTGCTTTACAATCTTGGAGATGAACTTAGTTGCACTGTGGCAGTCAACACATGCACGAAGGTTCTTTGTAATCCGAATAGGGGACCGGGGACTTGTATTGATAAGCGCAAAAGCAATTGCCAACTTCTCACTGTGACTCCAAAGCATGTGTTCCTTCACCTCCTCTGCCACATCATGCAGCACAAGGCCCGTGTTGGGAACATACCCTGCATCCTTCATCTGCCCAGCCAGAGACTTCAATGTTGCATAAATTTCATCGGAATGAGGATGTGATCTGTCGTCTGCAATGAATTGATGAACCCTGTTATTTATTTCGACCAAGGTGCATCCAGGTGTCATTTTCAACCCCTTATCTTTCATCATTGTTCTCACCTTTGCCACATCATCCCAACTGCCTGCTGCAGCATACATATTTGATAACAGTACATAATGTCCAGCATTGTCCGGTTCTAAATAAAAAAGTTGTTCTGCTACACGCCCTCCTAGTTCAACGTTGCAGTGAATTCTGCATGCACCAAGCAAGGTACCCCACACACCAGCATCAGGCTTCAATGGCATCTTTTTTATAAAGTCTTCTGCCTCATCAAGACGGCCCACGCGGCCAAGAAGATCAACCATACATGCATAATGCTCAACACTTGGCATGATATCATAATCTCGGACCATGGAATCAAAGATTTGCCAACCCTCATCCAACAAGCCTGCATGACTGCAAGCAGATAAAACGCATATGAAGGTGACGTGATCTGGGCTCAGACCTGTCTTTTGCATTTGTGAGAAAAGCTCAAGCGCATTCTCACCATACCCCTGCATTCCATACCCGGCAATAATGGCACTCCATGAGACCACATCTCTTTCATGCATTATGTCAAACAGCTTCCGCGCCATGTCTATGCTACGTATTTTCCATACATGTCTACAAGCGCAGTCCCTACAGAAACATTGGACTCAAATCCACTTTTAATCAAGTAACCATGGATCCACTTGCCTGGTTGCAGTGCTGCCAAATATGCACAAGCAGGGACCAAAGACTTCACAGTGGCCAAGTCAGGTTTCATATTTGTAAGCTGCATTTGATAAAAGAGCTTCAAGGCCTCACGAGAATTCCCACTCAGGGCATAACCTGTGATCATCGCACTCCACTCACGACACCACATCTCTTCTCGACATTTTGTCAAACACTTGGCGTGCAGTCTTTATCCTTCCACATTTGGCATACATATCTATGAGAGCAGTTCCCACAACAGCATCCAAATCAAATCCCTGTTGAATGACATAATCATGGATCCACTGGCCTTGTTGCAGAGCTGCTAAATTAGCACATGCTGGAAGCACACTCTTTACGGTAACCAGGTCCGGCTTCATATCCTCTGACAGCATATGATTAAAGAGCCTCAAGGCTTCATTGGCAAGTCCATTCTGGGCATACCCAGCTATCATAGAATTCCATAAAACCACAACTCGTTGAGGCATTTTATCAAACAGTTGGAGTGCATCCTCTAATCTCCCACACTTGGCATACAAACCTATAAGAGAATTACCCACAAACACATCAAACTCAAATCCATTTCTGATAACATGGTCATGAATCTCCTTACCATATTGCAGAGCAGACAGAGAGGCGCATGCTTTGAGTGCATAAGGGAATGTAAAATTGTCAGGCTGTTTTCCGGCCAGTTGCATTTGGTAATACAGAGAAAGCGCTTCATAGCAGGAGCCATTCCTGGCATACTCTCTGATCATTACATTCCACAAGCAAACCTTTGGCCTGTGAATTTTGTCAAAAAGGAGGCGTGCGTGCTCAATNTCCTTCATCTGCCCAGCCAGAGACTTCAATGTTGCATAAATTTCATCGGAATGAGGATGTGATCTGTCGTCTGCAATGAATTGATGAACCCTGTTATTTATTTCGACCAAGGTGCATCCAGGTGTCATTTTCAACCCCTTATCTTTCATCATTGTTCTCACCTTTGCCACATCATCCCAACTGCCTGCTGCAGCATACATATTTGATAACAGTACATAATGTCCAGCATTGTCCGGTTCTAAATAAAAAAGTTGTTCTGCTACACGCCCTCCTAGTTCAACGTTGCAGTGAATTCTGCATGCACCAAGCAAGGTACCCCACACACCAGCATCAGGCTTCAATGGCATCTTTTTTATAAAGTCTTCTGCCTCATCAAGACGGCCCACGCGGCCAAGAAGATCAACCATACATGCATAATGCTCAACACTTGGCATGATATCATAATCTCGGACCATGGAATCAAAGATTTGCCAACCCTCATCCAACAAGCCTGCATGACTGCAAGCAGATAAAACGCATATGAAGGTGACGTGATCTGGGCTCAGACCTGTCTTTTGCATTTGTGAGAAAAGCTCAAGCGCATTCTCACCATACCCCTGCATTCCATACCCGGCAATAATGGCACTCCATGAGACCACATCTCTTTCATGCATTATGTCAAACAGCTTCCGCGCCATGTCTATGCTACGTATTTTCCATACATGTCTACAAGCGCAGTCCCTACAGAAACATTGGACTCAAATCCACTTTTAATCAAGTAACCATGGATCCACTTGCCTGGTTGCAGTGCTGCCAAATATGCACAAGCAGGGACCAAAGACTTCACAGTGGCCAAGTCAGGTTTCATATTTGTAAGCTGCATTTGATAAAAGAGCTTCAAGGCCTCACGAGAATTCCCACTCAGGGCATAACCTGTGATCATCGCACTCCACTCACGACACCACATCTCTTCTCGACATTTTGTCAAACACTTGGCGTGCAGTCTTTATCCTTCCACATTTGGCATACATATCTATGAGAGCAGTTCCCACAACAGCATCCAAATCAAATCCCTGTTGAATGACATAATCATGGATCCACTGGCCTTGTTGCAGAGCTGCTAAATTAGCACATGCTGGAAGCACACTCTTTACGGTAACCAGGTCCGGCTTCATATCCTCTGACAGCATATGATTAAAGAGCCTCAAGGCTTCATTGGCAAGTCCATTCTGGGCATACCCAGCTATCATAGAATTCCATAAAACCACAACTCGTTGAGGCATTTTATCAAACAGTTGGAGTGCATCCTCTAATCTCCCACACTTGGCATACAAACCTATAAGAGAATTACCCACAAACACATCAAACTCAAATCCATTTCTGATAACATGGTCATGAATCTCCTTACCATATTGCAGAGCAGACAGAGAGGCGCATGCTTTGAGTGCATAAGGGAATGTAAAATTGTCAGGCTGTTTTCCGGCCAGTTGCATTTGGTAATACAGAGAAAGCGCTTCATAGCAGGAGCCATTCCTGGCATACTCTCTGATCATTACATTCCACAAGCAAACCTTTGGCCTGTGAATTTTGTCAAAAAGGAGGCGTGCGTGCTCAATATTGACCGTGGCATACAGAGTGGCGAGCTTGGTTTGTAAAAAAATGTTTTCTAGAAATCCATTAATTAGCATGTGGGAATGGACTTGGTTAAGTGTTTGGATATTGGTACATTCTTGAAGGACAGAAGCGTAATATGCATCCGTGAATAAGCCAACCCTCCTCCGTAGCAACCCAACTCCATCTGTCAAAAATCTTGGTGAGTGAAGTTGGTAGAGTGCTTTCATGCCGAACTGGAACGAGCAAAAGATTCATCGCTTAGAACCCGGAATAGAACGGCGATGTAAGCTTGAGGAGAAGTAGCCAAATTCTGTGTATTTAGGTGTATGTTAGCCAAATCTCCTGGGTTCTGATACAGCCCGTTCTTAGAGCAATTCACAAGGCTAGAGTGGGAGTATATAACTATGAACCTTAAGGCGTGCATCATAGGAAATGGTATCGCTATGTACTCGGAAACTTGCAGTGCTTTAGCACTGGACCACTCCCACAATCTTATCATTTAGTTTCAACGACACAGCCTAGTCAACTCCTAAAATCACATGGATTTAAGGAAAACATGGGTCGATTTGGGTTCATAAACATGGATTTAGTGAAAACATGGGTGGATTTGGGTTCATAATATGTACATCTGGTCATGATTATCCAATGCCTTACTTTTTATTTCACTTTTTATTTCAAATTTCAAGGGTTAGGGTTAGAATGATATGGTCATGATTATCCAATTCCTTACTTTTTATTTTAAATTTCAAGGGTTAGGGTTAGAATGATATGTGAAAATAAAATTTGATTAAGGATTAAAACGAATAATATGTAAAAATGAAATTTGATTAGGGATTAAAACAATATGTGAAAATAAAACTTGATTAACGTATTGATTGTTCTCTTTGAACAATGATGTGAATCTCCTTCCCATCACTTTTAGTTTCGCATTTATTGAACATAAAATAGTAAGTTTTCAAGGAAATATGGGGTGGATTTGGATTTTTAATATGTGTATACAGTTTATAATTTCTGGTGTTATAAGTTCAATCTTTATTTCCAAGTGTTTTATAGTTATTTTAAAATGATCTAAGTACAATTATGAGTATTTAATTCATGGTTTCATGTGTGCTAAAAAACATCCATCTTTTACATCAACCTTCTTCAACCAATGCAATTTTTGTGCCCTAACATTGAGACATGTAACAAGTATCATAAACTCTAGGAAAGATGCCCATGGTGGCCTCATTTCAAAAGGTGGACTCGAGGAGCAATGCCCCAACAATAATTGGCGCATAAAGCACTATGCGTGCAAAGTTCTAATGTGTGCACATAAGCTTTAGCAAACTATGGACACACACTTAAGCAACCTACATGTACACACACTTAAGCAACCTACATGTACACACCTGCAACCAAGAATGATAATCATCGTTAGAACGATCATGGGATCCCAACACATGCATGGTGCCAACAATAGTGTGTGACACCTCAAGAAAATGAATTGATATCAACAACTACAAAATGAATTACTTTTAACAATCAAATATATATCATTGAAACTAAAATGTATTTATGTATATAGTACATAGGATACAAAGTATACTAACATAATATATTTTTTTCTCTAGTTTTCTTTCACATAGCACCAAATAGAAAATTTACTTCCAAATACAATAACTTTTACATTTTAATTTCTTTGTGCTTATTGTATTTATTATTTGCTTTATTTGTATTTTTGCTTATGTATAAATTTTTTAGTCTAACATTTTTTTAATTGTTTTTTGTTTTCTATTAAAAAAACTTTTACATTTTAATTTGTTTGTGCTTATTGTATTTATTATTTGCTTTATTTATATTTATGCTTATGCATAAATTAATTAGTCTAACAATTTTTTAATTGTTTTTGGTTTTCCATCTCAGAACCAAATCACAAGGTGCCAAACTATCCTATGAGATTGAAAATTACCATAATTACAATAAAAGCCAATATTATACTAATCTAGGTGAGACTCTCAAACTTGCCCATGCAGTTCTATGACGAAGAAATGCATGAATAAATAAGAATTACCCTAAACAAATATATATGTTTTAGTAGAAAAAGTGAGATTAGGTAAAATCGTGTTTATCAAGGCTCTAATTAGCATGGAATTTATGTATGCTAGTATGGTCACATTTAATAGAGGTGGTCGACACCCACGTGGTGGCAATATAACCACAATCTAATTGTACAACTTGATTTTATGTAGATCATCAACATTATAAACAATGTTATGTACGTAAGATGGAACTCAATTCCTACATACATTGTACAATGCCATAATCGACCTCGAACAACTTCAAGCTTGACGAACAAGATTTAGCGTGCACCAAAGCATTAGATAAGTGAATTGGTTGCATGTATGTAATTAGTTATTAAAACATATTTAAGTAAAAGCTTAGTAGACAATATCATTTTAGATCTAAATGGAATTTTTTCAATAGGCTTTAAAAATGGTGCCTTTAGAAATAGGGTTGACATTGTTTAGGGTGTCTTTTTTATCTAGATTTTATGAGCAGAACAAAATGAATACATATTATTGTTAAAATATGCTTAACACAGAATCACAGATATACATTAAAATTGGTTTCTATTCAATAAGGAAATAAGTTGAAACTGTAAAATGCAGAGGAAAACAAGCTTGTTGGAATGGTAATGGCTTATCTTTGAGAAGAGATGTGATGGATGTGCTTATTCGCAAGAAGATGAGTATAATGAGGCTCTGGAGGCCTTTTTACAATAAGCGGGAATGCCAAAAACCCTAGACATCCAAAAACCTAACCCTAGGAGATCAAGCGCCAAAAGTCATGTGGGCCCCGTTGGGGTAAGTTAGTACATCAACTTCCTGTGGTCATAACTTTTGCATACGATCTTTGTTTTAGGCGCACGATAGCCCGTTGGAAAGGCCTATCCGAGGACTACACATGTTGTCATCAGACTCTAACTTCATCTACAGTTTGACTGTGGCGAGCCCTAGAAACATTGTTTAGGGCCTCAAAACGACCTCGAAAGTCATGGACCTGAAAACTAGGAAAAAATTGCCAACATGAGCCAGTTGGAATAGGTGGGAGGCCACCGACATCCATCTGGATCAATCCTCCCCCCTTAGAAAGCAACGGTCTCCATTGTGTTCAGTGCCCCCATCAGATGAGGAAATTTATGTTGAATTTGGCCTTGGGTGAGCCACTTCCCTTGGTGCAGGAGTTGCCCTACTTTGACAACTCGATAAAGTTGGATCCTTTACTGGTGAGTTCCCTTGACCTGTGTGTCCACAATATGATCACCAGATGCTTGTTGTATGCAGTCGGGGTTGAGTTGTGTTGTTGTCAATTGTTCTGCTATCTCTGAGGTGTCCAATAATGGTGGGAATTAAGGCCGATGGAGATCCACATTGAACACTGGGTGAAGGCCAAGGAAAGGAGGAATGTTGAGCTCAAAAGCATTGTCACCCACAGCCTTGGTGATGGCATACAGTCCATAACAGAGTAGGAGAAGATTTCGATGGGGCCCTATAAGGCGTTCTTTCTGCAAGTGTAACCAAAATTTGTCTCCCACCTAAAACGTATGTGACACCCGGTGTTGATCATGGCGTTGCTTGTACTTGGCATTAAACTTCTATAAAATATTTTGAACCTGTTGGAAAATGTGTTGGATTCGCTCAATGAACCAAGTGGCTTTTTCAACTTAAGTTGGAGCAGGTGATGAGTCGGTCGGGGTGGCTGCAAGGGGTAGTGCAATATCCATGGGACCTAATGGTTGGAATCCCAAGCCCACCTGAAAGGGACTATGGGCAGTTGAGCTATGTAGGGTTCGGTTGTAGCTATGTTGAACATAGGGAAGACTCTCATCCCATGTGCAGGGGTGCTTGTAATTGTACATGCACAAGATATGCACGATCATTCGATTTACGACCTCGGTTTGGCCATCTTTCTAGGGGTGGAAGGCCATGGATCTGGTGAGCTTGGTGTCCAGTAGTGACCAGAGGCTCAACTAGAATGTGTTGAGAAACTGATTGTCCCGATATGAGACAAAGGTTTGTGGGATTCCAAAATGTACCCATACTCATTCAAAGAATATCTTGGTAGTGGCCTCTATTATGATGCTCTTCTTGCAAGCAGCCAGAATCACCATCTTAGAAAAGCGATCAACAACCACAAAAACACATTCATTTCCCCTCTTGGTGGATGGGAGGCCTGACATGTAGTCTATTGAGATGGATTCCCATTGCCTATTAGGAGTAGGAAGAGGGGTGTACAGACCCTATTTCTTAGTGGTCAGTTTGGTAATAACGTAGCCAATGCAGGACCTAATATACTTGCTGACATCTTGTCAAAGTTTCGGCTAGTAGAAATGTTTCTGCAACATTTCCATTATCTTTTCGACACTGAAGTGTCCTGCCACCCGACTGTAATGGGCTTCCCAAATCATCTTCGCTCGCTCGCTTGATGGAATGCATATATGGCCCAGATGGCACAACAATCCATCCTGAAGATGGAAATTGGTGACAACTGAATTTGCACCCAACATTTGGTAGGTGGTGGCGAATTCTAGATCTGTCTCATAAAGTTGGGGCCATCCATAAGTCTCATGGCTGCAAGAGTCTAGCACTGTGGTGAGTCTCGTGACTGGCAGTCAGCTGAGGCAATCAATGACTCGATTGGTACTTTTTGTTTTATACCTGATGTTGAGGTGGAATTGTTGCAAGTATGTGGACCACTTCTGATGGCAGTCATTCTACAATTTTCCTTGTGTTTGCATGAACTGCAGTGTCTTATGATCAGTGTGTATGATTGTCTCCTTCCCAAGAATGTAATGTTTCCACTGGCAGCAGGCTTGCACAATGTAGTACATTTATTTGTCGTAAGTAGGGTACTTACGGATAGCATCTGATAGTGTCTCACTATGATAGGCCACAGGGTGGTCATGTTGAGTGAGAATGACGCCCGCAACATAGTCTACAGCATTTGTCTCGATCTCAAAGGGTTGTTGTAGTTCCGGTAATGAGAGTACTGGAGTTGAGCACAAGCATTGTTTCAAATCATTGAACGCCTATTTTTGGGATGAGCCCCACACAATTTTTTCCTTACCACCACCCCTTGTTACTAGGCCAAGGGCCCATGCAATATGGGAGAATCCCAACACGAACCTACAGTAGAAATTGGCAAGGCTCAAGAAGCTTCGAAGATTAGTGAGTGTGGTTGGGGTTGGCCAGTCACGGATGACCTAGATCTTGGTTGGATCCACATGTACACCATGATGATCAACGATGTAGCCCAAGTAATGGACCTTGTCCATGCCGAAGGAGCATTTTTCCAAGTTGGAATATAGCTTGTGTTGCGCAGGGTGTGCAAAACCTGTAGAATCTGTTGCAAGTGTTCCACCCAAGTCTTGTTGTAGATGAGGATGCCATTCAGATACACCACTACAAAAGTATTGGTGAATGGTCACAGGATATCGTCCATCATCTTCATGAAATTTGTTGGAGCATTTGTCAAACCAAAGGGAATGACCAACCATTCAAAAAGACCTTCTTTTGACTTGAAGGCGGTCTTCCATACATCTGTTTGTTCTATTGGGACCTGGTGGTTGCTAGACTTCAAATCAATCTTGCTGAAGTATTTGGCCCCTGTGAGTTGATCAAGGAGGTTGTCGATTCAGGGAATCGGGTACTGGTTCCTGACTGTGATTTTATTCAGGGATCGATAATCAATGCAGAGTCGCCAGGTTCCATCTTTCTTCTGTACCAGCACGATTGGGCTCCCACAAGGTGATGAGTTAAGATGGATGTGCCCCTTGTGGAGCAGTTCTTGGATCTGTTGCTTGATCTCCTCATTCTCTAACAGAGAGTAGCGGTAGACTGGCCCATTGGGCAGCGATGTGTCGAGGGTTAGATTGATGGGATGCTTGACTTGACAGTGCAGAGGAATCCCTCTAGGTGAGGAGAAGATATCTGAGTATTCTTCCATGACCTTATCCACTTGCTTCTATTGTATGGAGAGGTTGGCCGCAAAGACCCTGGATGTGGTTGTGATATTTCACTCATTCTGAGAGCAAATCACAAAGAAGACAAAATTCCTGATCTGAGAGATGACCTTCCTGCATTGCTTGGTAGAGATCAAGGAAATAGCATTAGGTGGGACAGCCTCGGGTATCCTATACAATTTCTTGTTCAAAGTAATAATAACACTACGAGGCCTAGACTCATATACAACATGACGCTTCCATAAATACGGTTGGCCCAAAAGAACATACAAACTTCAAGAGGAGAAACATCACACAATACCTCGTCTTTGAAGGGCTTGATGTCATACGATAGGCGACATTGTTGGCTGACGCAGAGATCGCTTCCTTGGCGGAGCCATACAATGGTGTAGGGATGTGGATGCGGCGTTGTCGGTAGGGCTAGCCACTTGACGACCTCTGCTGAGATGATGCTCTTCTGGCTACCGCTATCAACGATGAAGTGCAGTGGGGTACCCTTCACCCACATCTGTGAATGAAAAATATGCTCGCCTTCTTCTGCCTCGTCTGGTTCACCAGGATGGAGCTTGGTCGTAGCAACGATAGCACTAGGTTCCGCGTCAATGATCTGTCTCCCCCTTTCTGGTTCTGACTCAGAGTTGGAACCCGCATCTGATTCAGACGCTTTCATCTCAACCACCAGCAACTGCTTTGAGCGGCAATCAACAGTGTTATGCCAAGGGCTCTTGTGGAAGTCACACAACTTCTTAGTACCTTTCTTTGTCTTTTCGGTGTCCTTCTTTGCTTGCGTCTTGGACTAGTTTTCCTGAGGCTGTCCATATTTGATTTGTCCTTTGTTTGGCGGGTTGGGGCCGCCCTTTCCTTGCTTTTGCTGTGAGGGGTTCCCAGACCCAAATTGTCGCGTCTTTTGTTTAAGCTTATGCTCGATTTGGACGACATAGTGGTAGGCTGTGCCTAAGGACGATATGTCCAGAAACTCCATTTCAACCTAGATGTAATGCAATTTGCACCAGTTGACTACTTTAGAGATGATTTGAGTCAGACTACATCATGACTTATTTGATACCTCCTAATTGCTCATTTTACACAAGTACATATGCCATCATGTTCACCCTTTCCATGCCCTGTTTCAAAAAAGCTCCAAGTATGTCGGCCTCCTATCTCCTTATGAAGTTGACTTAACCAGTGAAAATTTTTTGTTGATTTGAACTACCCCACACACCCTTCAAACAAAATCCAATATTGTATGAATGTTATCTCGTTATTTCTGAATGATTCCTATATTAAACAAAAGAAATGCTAAAAAAACAACATGGTGTGCTCACGATCATCACTGACATAAAAATGGTACTCCTCAAAACTACATTGTTGGATTCTGGAGTGTTATCCCTACCATCAACATTCACATGTGTGCTTCTATACAAGATATTCACAAATATAGAAACCTAAATAAGCAGGTCAACCATTAATAAAAGTAAACCATTAAAAACAAATTAAAAGCCCATAAAATACTTGAAAAAAATAATATCTTGTCAGAATGATAATACGTCTCTCTCTACAAAGAAAATGCATAATTCTCGGTGAAGTCTACCACTAATAAGATTGTGTTCGACCCCAATACCTCATGAGATTGTTTGAATTGGTAAGTTTGATAATATTGTGGCTCCAATATCTCATCCTCAAGCAATCCAGTCCTTTTAGATGCCACATTTGAGGAAGAGGATGGATTCATAGTAACATACTTATATATATCTTTCATGTGACTGTGAAATTTGACAATCCAGGGTGTGTGGGATCAGGGATGATTTTAGGGGCTAAATTTCGCTCATGGGTTAATTTTCCATGGTTTTTCCAAAAACGAGATTCGTTATTTTAAAAATTATTCACCCAAATTCTATAAGATAAAATTATTTTACCTTAAAAATCATCAAAATTTTATAAAAACTATATAAAATCCTTAGAAATTTGAATATTTTTGCAAAAATATCGCCAATCATTTATAGTTGGCATACGAAGGATTAGTAAGATTCATCAAAGTTTCTACATTTAAAAATAAATTTCCATCCTTAACATCATCCCTGTGTGGGATCCTTAGAAATTCTTATGGAATAGTGTCAAATTAACACATTCAAGGCATATTGTTCTAGCTAAAAATCTTTTACCGAAAAACACATCTTCGATATTCCTTTTACATAATATCATCAAAATAAAATCATGAACTGTAGGAAGAGGAGAGTCACCTTGCCAATACCTTTTGCAGAAATCTATGAATGTATCATAATAAAATTGGAATTCAACATGATATTGATAATAACAAGTCTCATGAAATGTGTTAAGCCTAATATACAATAGTTTCAATTTACCAAATATGCTTATTGCCTTTGACATTAAAATTGTTTTTTTGAAATTCTTTAAACAATTCAAATTGTATTATCTTCATAAGATGCTTACCATGCTCATCATTATACCTTTAAATAAGTGTGGTTCCAAAAAAAATTGTTTCATATGACAAAAGAACAAATTCTACCACCTCTCCTCTAAACTTATCTTTAGTATTCATTTATATTCTAAAATTGATTTTATGTGTCAAAGGAAAAGAAGGGTAAGTGTTATTCATTTATATTTCAAAATTAATTCGATATGTCAAATGAAAAGAGAGTAAATGTTGTTCATTTATATTTCAAATTTGAGCATATTATTATAAAATATAAAAATATATTTATATTTATATTTCAAAATTGATTTGATATGTCAAAGGAAAAGAAGGTAGATGCATATTATTATAAAATTACAAACATAAATAGATTTTTTCAAAATCTTTAGCTTTAAATTTTAATTAAGGATATCTATTATATAATTAAAATATATAAATATTATAATCATTACATTTTTTAAATTATATAATTATTATAATGATGATGATGATGATTAACGCCCACTAAAATCTAATTGTTCCATCAGACCTTAAGAGGGTAAATGCTTGTGATTTTTTAGAATTTTGTTTCTGTGCTCGAAAAGCATTAAGAGAAGCTTTCCAAGATCACCATACTTTTATTGAGTTAAGAGGTTAGGAAGGTTGGTAGTGTGGTCAATATTTTGAAAATGAGATCTAATATGGGTATAGGCTGGACAATCTAAGAGAAAGTGCTTTTCATCTTCAACTTTCTTAGTGTCACAAAGGTGACACACTCTTTCATCCCATGGCGTTTTAGGAATTGACCAATGCCCAGTGTGTCACAAAGGTGACACACTCTTTCATCCCACATGCATGCTTTAGAACGCCAATTTAAACCTGGGCCACTATGGAGCTCAGGAGAATTTGTTCTCCTATCTTAGCAATGCTTATTTTTTCTTTTACACTTGAAAACAGATAGATATTTTTAATCTTCTAGATTAGGGTTGATTACACCTTTATGGGTCACCTTTTTCTTTTTTTCTCTAACTCAATATCACACCACATTTTTCCTTTTAAATTTTGATTTGACTTTTTTAATAGTATCTTTATTCCTGAAAATGGTTTCTTCCATGATTCCCAATAGTTTAGCCAAGACCAGTGTCTTATGCCATCCTTGTTTGAGTCGCTGGTGGTTGGGTGTGACTTGACTCTCTTTAGCAATTTTAGGTAGCCTCTTGTCTTCCATGTTGTTTAACTTGTTCTTATACATTAGGTATCTAGTCATAGCCATGCTCTCAATGGGGGAGAGGCTTGTTTCTACGAGGAGGATGGGATAGGGCATATTTCCTTTAATTTTGAGTTTATAGGTTATAAAATTCTTTTGTATTTGCTCTATCTTTCTTCAAAATTCTTTTGTATTTTATAAATTTATAAAATATTATAATCATTAAATTTTTTAAATTATATAATTATTATAATAAATTTAGAGCTAAATGCATATTATTATAAAATATAAATATATAAATATATTTTTTCAATTTTTTCCTTTTAAATTTATTAAAATATAAATATTATATCATTAATTTTTTTAAGTATATAATTATTATAATAAATTTATTAAAAAAAAACACTGAATTTATGGTTCAAAATATTATAATTTAATTGTAATGGTAAATAATTATTTTAACAAAACTTTCAAATTTGGAAATCTTTTTTTATTATATAATTGTTATAATAAATTTGCATTATTGTTAATTTTATTATTCAATATTATATAATTTAATTATAGTATACTTAAGGATTTTATTATATAAAGTTAAAACTAAAATATAATTGATAAATTTTATGATATATTTTTTTAATTATAATTATATGTTGAATAATGAAATTTATATAATTAGATGTATAGATAATGAATACTCTTTGTCAAAAGATAATTCATATAATAAAGAAAAATAGCATTATTTTCTATGCCAAGAGGATAATGATAATAATAAAGTAAAAATAAATAAAAACAATTAGTATAAAATTTTGTAAAAATAAGCAAAAAAAATAAAAGTTAATTAATGTATGTGTTTAACAAAATGTTTTTTACTTAAATTAAAAATAAAAGTTAATTATTAATTTAATAAAAGTTAATTATACATCTTCGACACATATAGTCCACACAAATATAGTTTCCCCACCTCTGCACAAGTATATCCCATATCACGCATAGCAAACACTTAGTAAATAAAATATATCTTTAGTACATTTGTGACAGATGTTGAATATTGCAATGTGTAATGCAATGCACTCCTACTCTTGCTTATGTGTAGAGACTTTTTCTTTGACTATTTGTTTGCACCTATGCATACTTATATCCCCATTAAAAAATTAATAATTATTTATTAATGTGCAATGGGAAATATGCAATGTGCAATTTATTAAACAATTAATCTAATAATAATTAATAATTTATTTATTTAATATACTCAAGAATTAATCTAATAATAATTAATAATTTGTATATTTATTTAAGTCGTAGGCTAAAGATTCTATGAAATGAAGATTTTTTCCGAGGATATTTACTTGAAATCTGGCGAGAAATTGTTGGATTCGTAGATTTAAATGATTATTTATGTAGAATCCAAGTGCCTTGGGAGTTTTTCAGCATGTTGAATTCATTTTTGCATTCGAAAATGAATTCTAAACAACAAAACATAGTGATTCGTGAAAATTTATATCGCCAGATTCTGACGAAAAAAACCATTTCGTAGAACAGCTAGCCAACGCCTTTATTTAATATAGTCATACATGTACATCAAAACTCTGAGACTCCTACATGCACTAGTTGCTACAAATGTTCAATATTGCAATGTGCAATACCCTGCTTCTTATGTGTGAAGACTTTTTCTTTGACTATTTGTCCGCATATATCGACACGGGTATATCCCTGCACAAATATGTCTGTCAGACCTAAAAATGGTAAGTGATTACTTGCAATTATTTAGAATTTTGTTGTTGTGCTTGAAAATCATAAAGAGAAGCTTTCCAAGATCATCATAGTTTTGTTGAGTTAAAAGGTTAGGAAGGTTGGTAGTGTGACTAATATTTTGAAATTGAGATCTAATATGGGTATAGGCTGGACAATCTAAGAGAAAGTGTTTTTCATCTTCAACCTTCTTAGTGTCACAAAGGTGGCACACTCTTTCATCCCATGTCGTTTTAGGAATTGACCAACACCCAATTTCACTATGGAGCTTGTGAGAATTTGTTCTCATCTTAGCAATGTTTATTTTTTTCTTCACACTTGTCAAAACATAGAGATCATTTTGATCTTCTAGATTATGATTGATTACATCCTTATAATACCTTAATTTTATTTTTTCCTCTAACTCTTTATCACACTACATTCTCTCATTAAATTTTGATTTGATAATATTTGTAATAGTATCATTATTCTGCAAAATGGTGTCTTCCATTATTCTCCAATATTTTAACCAAGATTGGGCATATTTATGCCATCCTCGATTGAGTTGATGGTGGTTATGACTGGATTTTGAAGTAATTTTAGAAAGCCTCTTATCTTCCATGTTGTTTAACTTGTTCTTATACATTAGGTATCTAGTCATAGTCATGCTCTCAATGTGGGAGAGGCTTGCCTCTAAGAGAAAGATGGGATAATTAATTATTTAATAATTTATTAATTATTTATTATTTAATATAGCAATGTGAAATGCATTGTTTCTTATGTGTGGAGACTTTTGTTTTGATGATGTTAATACAAGTCAATTATTAATTTAATAAAAGTAAATTATACAACTTCAAGACAACAAACACTTAATAAATAAAATACATGTGCTATGTATACGTACATCAAAACTTTGATACTCCTACATGCATATCTTCTACACCTGTGCATGCACCATCCTCTATAGTTGCATAATTAAGTTGCTTATTAAATTTTTGTACATGCATTCATTCCAACCATTTACCACAACTATATAATTAAATTTCTTATTAAATTTTTGTCACCATCCTGACAATAAGATGTTGTTTTGAAGGACCAATCAGAAGCTAGGAAAAAAAATTGAATTGCTTGCAACAAAGTTAAACTATGGGAAAAATCACGAAAGTTTTGGTCAACACAAAACCGATTGTTATCGTCTCAGGCATGCGGCATGGACAAATAATGTTATTTTTATTTATTATATGAATTATCTTTTGACAAAGACTATTCATTATATATGCATTCAATCATATTAAGTTTAATTGTTTAGCGTATATTTCTCATTCGACAACATCTATTTCCCTTGGACTATAGATCACACTCTTGCAAGTGGTTGAGACATTTGCTCAGACTACACTAGCTGAACATATGAATATGCGTGGTGAAAAAAACAAGTGAAAACATTATCTTTGGTACAAATACATCTTTGGTATATATCATGACAAGCTATGTAATTTGCATGATAACCAACTCATTTATGGTAGGTTCAAGTTGTGTTGGGTGTTTTGCAATGATGATATATAGGCACTATGCAATCTGCTCTACATAGATATATCCTCTGCACCACAACACAAAATTTTGGCAAAATAAATAAATCAGACAACTCACATTGCTTCAATACCAACTACATTTACTTCACTAGCCCTAAATCATTGCCCTTTCCTTCTAAATCCAAGAAAAATAAATGCCCAAAACTTACTCGACCTTCCTCCATGTTACTTAGCTTGTCAAAACAAAGTGCAGAACTATTGCAAATGCGAACCCACACAAGCATAACACCTTACGAGCATTTATTTCCTTCACACAACAATCTAAAATACAAGTCTTTATTATGTCTTCCATGCACCTATTCCCAATGAGAACACACACATCCAAAAGGTATGTGCACTCGGAAAACATGCAAGTAGCAAAATCCTCTATAGAACGATCAAGATGCAGAACCGTAAGTGTTAACGTACAAAACCATTGCAATGCAGGCATGCAAGAGAATTGCTAACAATTCTCTGGATAGGGATTGAAAACAGACCAAATTTCCACTTTCCCAGGCAAAAGAAAATTGTACAAAGTGCGAAAGACATAGGTGGGAAGCAATGTAAAGTTTTTGCAGTGAAAACATTTTGTATCAAACTTTGTAAAAATAATAAAGGAGGTGAAATGTTCAATGTGGAATAAAACTTAGTAAATTAATAAGTGAAGTGTTGAACACGAAGGTTGGCAAGTAGTTCACAAAATTATTTGATGCATGTGCTTAACTAAAAAAATATTGATGAACATATATATCTACTGCATAGATATTTTTTGGGCACAGAGACATCGTCCCGACAAGTATATATTTTGCATGTCCGCATAGGCTTGTCTTTGGCACATGCAAGCTCTAGTATAATTTAAACCATTGTACAGATACTTCATAACAATCATCCTCATGCGCTCCTGCACTTCGCAACTCTGAACCTCCAATAGCTCCATCACAAAGATTATGACTAGCGATGTAATTTGCTTGATAACTGACTCATTTATGGAAATTTGATTTTTTAAAATTTTTATGTCTTTGCAGCAAAAACATTTTGCATAAAATTTTGTAAAAAATAGGGAAAAGGGTAAATTTTTCAATGTCAAAGAAAAATTTGTAAATAAGTGAAGTGTTCAACATATATATCTTAGACAGAGATATTTCTTTGGCACACACATCTCGTCCACACAACCATATATTTTGGGCGTCCACAAAGGCATATGCGCCACACAGCTAGTAAAATCTAATTTGAATCCTTGTGTTGATGATTCATATCATCCATCCTCCATCTTTTCCGCACTTTTCAACTCTGTACTTCCAATAGTTCAATTGCAGTGATTCTAACCAATGATGTAATTTGCATGATAAGTGAGTGATTTATAACAATCTCATTTTCTAAGTTTCCAACACTAACTCTCGACACTTGTATTTATCTTAAGTGGCAATGTTTATTATAAAAATAAAATAAAAAACTAAAAACATATGGCATAGAACTTAGTAAAAGGAAGTATTTAGAGGTAAAGATGTAGAGGAAACAATGTAACATGTATCGAAGTGGAGTTGTGGAGGGAACAATGCAAAGTGTGCAGATGTTACTATGTGCAGGAAAGAATGTAAAGTGTGTGCAACTTAGGTTTTGTGGAAAGAAAATAGGGTAGACTTCCCCAGGGGGAAAAGGTTCCTTGTGGACATCGTTGAAGTTGATAATAGGATATGACAAACTGGTTACCGATACACCTAATTCTTTAACCAAATCTCAACGAAGACCAGCTACATATAATTGAAGAGATGGATAGTCCAAAAGCAGATCAATTCTGAAACTTTGAACTTAAAACAATTAAATCCAAAACCATAAATTATAATCATGGTCAGAATTAAAACAAAAGTTGGCAATGGAGCAACTTGCTTAAGTAAACATAGACAAGGAAAGAAAGGCATGAGAAAGGACCTGGCACTATGTTTTTCAGTTTTTACAATATGATACAAAATTTGCTAATCATTGCATAAACGCCAAAATATTATTTCGCCAAATGAAAGTCAATTGCTATGTATGCACAGAACAAGCTATTTCATTAAAAATGATAAAGACTTTGTACTTAAAACAATCAAATCCAAAACCATAAATTCTGATGTTGTTCAAAATTAAAACAATACCTGGCAATGGACAACATTGGTTAAGTTAACACAAACAATGAGAGAAAGGTTTGGGAAAGGATCAAACACTATTTTATTGAGTTTTTACAATATGATACCAAATTTACTAATCATAGCATAGAGGTCAAAACATCACTTGGGGAATGAAAGTCAATAGCTACATGTGCATAGAATAGGATATTTCATTGAAAAGAGAGTGAACACGGGCTTGAAAATTACGTCTAGAAGTAAAAGTCTAGAAAATCAGTAACTATGTATGCCAAAATAGTTTTAGCTTTTTAGCTTGGGAGGTACTCTGCATGTGTGTCTTGTATGCAGAAGTTACCTTGTACCTACACTACTAGACACTTGACTTTGTAATGGGTTTTTATAAAGTTGTGATAAGTGGTTATTTTATTAAAGTGACTTTTTTAATAAAGTGTACCTTCTAATATTAAAGTGACTTTATTACATAAAGTGCACTTATGTTATAAAGTGAGAATGTACTTTAATATTTTAAAGTGATTTATTTTGGAGGGAATGAATCATGACCCTTGATTTTGTAAAGGCAAGATTAGATCTTGTCCATTAGATCTAGGGTTGGAGAAGGTGAAGGGTCACTTTCAGATTATAAGAGAATGCATTAGGTAGTGTGCAAGACACATTGAGAAGGAGTTTGAGAGATTTTCGAGTAATCTTGAGAGAGTAAAGTTAGGGCAGCAAAGAGGGTGCATTTCCCAAGAGATATTGGACACACATCCCAAGGGGATAATTCTGTGTGAGTGTTGAGCTATTTTTCTATTGTTGGATGTCGTATTGTATGGATCTGTACAGTTTGTATAGCAAGAGGAAGAGGGCACGAAAATTGAGGCAAATTTGGCATGGTTTTCGAGGTTGTTTTGAGTGTTTTTCATACTATTGGGCCATACAGATCAATCCATACAACATACTGTGGGCACACTTTTCAAGGCGTTGTTTTCTAGGCAGTTCATACAGTAGTACGAACTTGGCACATTTTTCGAGGAATTTTTTTTTGGGGTTCTTTTAGTGTGTTGTAAGTGGATTTCTCTTGTTGGAACCGATATTTATTGTTGTTGATATGTACTTTATTGAAGGTGAATAATAAATCTCTCTCTCTCTCTCTCTCTCTCTCTCTCTCTCTCTCTCTCTCATTAGGTTTCCCCACATTGGGGTTTTGCCTGGCATTGCCTAAATTTCTGAGTTTTTCTGAGTTGAATGGTTGTTGTTCATTGTGTTTATTCCGTTGCAAAATTGTTTAGCAATGTGTATTTCTGCTTATGGTAATTTCTGAATGTGGGTTTAGACATTTCAGATTTCATACAAGACAGTTATCTCTAGGTTGCTAAGTGTATGACATAATATTTTATATGTTGATTTTGTCATTTAATTTCTACATGGTATCAGAGATTTGGCTCTGAGTGATAGTGAACAGTGAGATATTTAGGAAAGTTTGAAGGGGGGAAATATGTTGTTTATTTTCCTTTGAACAGTGACATGGAATATGGTTGCATGCATTAGATTTGAGGATCGGTTGGATGGAATTTCCAACTATTTGCAGTGGAAGGTTCGAATGTCTATTGTTCTCAAGGAGAACAAGATTTGGAACTATGTAAGTTATGTTGTTGTGGCTCCCACAATAGATCCTGTTGATTTGGATTTGCATGAGGTTAAGGAGGCCAAATCTTAGAGGATTAGTCTAGATGGGGTAAAGGACCACCTTATTCCACACTTGGCTGAGAAGAAGACATCCCAAAAGATGTGGGATGCACTTAAGAACTTATTTGAGGCAAAGAATGAAAATCGGAAGATGGTCTTGAAGAATAAGTTGCATCATACCAAGATGGGTAAGGGGGAGAGTGTGTCTTCTTATCTTACCCGGGTAGCTCGAGTGAAAGATGAGTTTGTTGCAGTTGGGGAGGTCATATCAGATTCAGAGTTGGTGAGGATAGCCTTCAAAGGCTTCACCAAGGAATGGGAAGTCTTCATGAAGTGTGTGGTGGGGCGTGAGCATATTCCAGATCGGAGCAGACTATGGGACGATTTCACTTAGGAGGAGATTTGAGAGGGATCTCATAGCAGTGGTCAGAAGGAAGACAGAATTGAGGAGAATATTGCTCTTGCTGTGAAGAGCAAGAAGAAAGGAAATTATGGGAGGTACCTGAGTAAAGTCAGATGTTATTGTTGTAACCAGTTGGGGCACCTTGCTTCTCATTTTCCTGAGAGGAAGAAGAATAAGAAGGAACAAGAGGGGCCTAAGACAGCTACTACAACAACCATGGAGGATGTTTCTTCCAAGTATGACAAGGAATTTTCTTTGGTTACCCTAGTATCCAATGTCGGTAGTGGAGGATTTGGGGGTGATTTCAGATGGATTGTTGACAGTGGAGCCTCTTGTTACATGACGAGAATCTGGCGAGTATTCCTTATTATCACCGAGACAGGTCATGACTGACTAGTGGAGAGTAAAGGTGGTATGGCGCGAGTTGTACATGGAGTTGGAAGGGTTATATTTCGACTCGAGCATGGGGGATTCCTAGAGCTTGATGGATTTCTCTTTGTTCTAGGGTTGAGGGTTAACTTTCTCTCAATATCATCCTTGGAGGATTTTGGATATTGTACATTATTCAAGAGGGGACATGCATTTATCTACAGGGAGGGAGAGGACCCGGTGGAACCACAACTGATTGGTGATTGGGTGGACAGGTTGTACATGTTGCGAGGACAACCTTCAAGATATGATTCAACATCGAATGAGGAGTAGGAGGCTCTTGAGACTGCGGTGGGTCCAAGGATTCAGTATTGCAGTCTGACAGAAGAGAGGGAGTCTCTTTTGAGCACCGGAAGGAGGCTCAATTGGTGTGATTGAAATGATGCTTGGGGTGGAGTGGATTCTCTGAGGAGCTCAGCATTCAGAGTGGCTATCAGGAGAAGATAACCTAGTTCGAGTTTTGTGTAGGTGTTGAGGATGGCTCCAGGTTCAGAGGGAGCTCCTACTGAACACAGTGTGATGGGACCAGATGATGGTGATGGCAGCGAGTACATCCCTCGCTAAGAGGGAGTGTTAGCTTTTTAGCTCGGGAGGTACTCCACATGTGTGTCTTGTATGCGGAAGTTACCTTGTACCTACACTACTAGACACTTGACTTTGTAATGGGTTTTTATAAAATTATGATAAAGTGGTTCTTTTATTACAGTGAATTTTTTAATAAAGTGTACCTTCTAATATTAAAGTGACTTTATTACATAAAGTGCACTTATGTTATAAAGTGAAAATGTACTTTAATATTTTAAAGTGATTTATTTTGGAGGGAATGAATCATGACCCTTGATTTTGTAAAGGCAAGATTAAATCTTGGCCATTAGATCTAGGGTTGGAGAAGGCGATGGGTCACTTTCAGATTATAAGAGAATGCATTGGGTAGTGTGCAAGACACATTGAGGAGGAGTTTGAGAGATTTTTGAGTAAGCTTGAGAGAGGGAAGTCAAGGAAACAAAGAGGGTGCATTTTCCAAGAGATATTGGGCACAAATACCAAGGGAATAATTTTGTGTGAGTGTTGAGTTATTTTTCTATTGTTGGAGGTCGTACTGTACAGATCCATATAGTCCATACATTAAGGGGAAGAGGGCACGAAAATCGAGGTAAGTTTGGCATGGTTTTAGAGGCTATTTTGAGTGTTTTTCTTATTGTTGGATCGTACAGATCAGTCTGTACAACAGACAGTGGGCACACTTTTCAAGGTGTTGTTTTTTGGGCAAGTCGTACAATAGTATAGACTTGGCACATTTTTCGAGGCATAATTTTTGGGGGTTGTTTTAGTGCATTGTAAGTGGATTTATCTTGTTGGAAATGATATTTATTGTTTTTGATGTGTACTTTCCTGAAGCTGAATAATAAATCTCTCTCTCTCTCTCTCTCTCTCTCTCATTAGGTTTCCCCACATTGGGGTTTTCCCTGGCATTGCCTAAATTTTTGAGTTTTTTTAATTGAATGGTTGTTGTTCATTGTGTTTATTCCGCTGCAAAATTGCTTAGCAATGTGTATTTTTGCTTATGGTAATTTATGAACGTGGGTTTATACATTTCAGAGTTCATACAAGACAGTTATCTCTAGGTTGCTAAGTGTATGACATAATATTTTATATGTTGATTTTGTCATTTAATTTCTACAAATAGTACCTTGGCAATGTCAAAAAATATACAATTTTCTTTTCAATAATCTTTGTAAATGCCAAAACAATTGTTGGGAAGTTAAAAAAATTTACAATTGTCTTTTAAGTAAGGTATGTAAAAGGTGAAAGCGTTTGTCCGAACATATTGGAATTAGGGCTCCCACGGATCATAAAATAGAATAAAAACATGGAACAAAGAAAAAAAGATGGTTAGAAATAGATGTTAGGTTTCAACAAAACATAGAATAGACAACTTTGTGGCATTACCAAGTGATGAAAGAAAAGAAGAGAAAGAGCAGATGAAATGCCTGCTTGACTACTTACCAAGAAGGAGGTGTTTTTTTGTTCTGGTTTGTCTATTGTAGGTATGCATCTGGCTTTATAGGAGTTGTTTATTCGAACTATTTTTAAACTATCTATGGTGCTTATTCTAGGTTAACAATCTATTCCAAAGCCTCCTTGATTTAGTCATAAATATAGCCATTGATTGACCCAATGCTTATTTCTTGCTTAACTCGAAGAGCGAAAATATGCTCCTCCACTTCTTTGCATTCAATATGGACTTGGTCGATGACTGAGAGGTGGTTTTCATTGTTATTGAAAAATGTAACAAGCCATTGGTTTAGTTCCTCATCAGAAAATTCCTCAAGACTATCAAAGCCATTAGCCAATGAGGTTTTCATTGTGTCTAACTCACTATCAAGCTCTTCTTAGGTGATTATGGTTGAATTCCTAAAAAATATGGGTCGTGCAGTTCCTTAACAGTACCGATTTCTTTTAAAGTAGCATATCCTATTTTTCCATATATATTTTCACAAGAAACTATTGCACCTTGCAACACATTTATTCGTGCTTCCCAACCTACCTTTATTTTCTTCACTCTTTCATTGAAGAGAAGTCATTTCTGACTTCTTTGATATTCATTCATACTAGTGACTCGAGCGATGAAAGTACTTACCTCGTTTTGATAATAAGAATGATCATGTTACAAATATCTTCACAAATGTTCAGTAAAATTTGCAATCCTTTTTGAAATATTATGTAGACTAATATTGACCTCCCATTCATGTCTGATCATGTACAGTCTTTTGTTAATGTTTTCAGCAACATAGCCTTTGATTCCATTAATCAATTGAAGTGCTTTTGTGATTGGATTTGAGGTTCCAAGAGTACTTGGAAGAGCCTTCTCTGCTGGAAATATGGCCAATGGATTTGCAAAGAGTGGTTTGGGATTCAGTGCATCCTCAAGCTCACTTATTCTCTTTTTCAATATAATAGTTTGTAACTCCTGGTCATAAATTGAGTCAAAAATCACATCGCCTGTGCAACTATGTGATTTCATGAGGGTAGATGGTCCAACTCCTGACACATCCAGGTCATCACTTGATCTATGAACCACTTTTATGTTTTTGAGACAGACCTTCTCTATGTGCAGTTTCATTTCTGTGCTTGTTGTATTGAGTGTTGTGTAGCGTCAAGGAGTGTTTTTCAAACAACATGGGTTTTTCTCTTGCGAGCTCCTGTGCAAGATATTGGCTTTCTACAATTATCTAGGCTACCCATTCGGGTAGCTCTGCAATGTCAATTTTCATAACATCAACATCTCCTGGACTTCCTAGGATCCCTGAGTCTTGGGAATTGTCTATGTTTGTGGTGTGCTTCCTTTTTTGCTGTGAGACTACATGTGTGCGTTCAAGATTGGCATGGCATGGTTTCTCTCCACCATCACCTCCAACGCATGTGCCATTACTTTCTTCTTTGTTTAGATTTTGTTTTTGTGTTCTTTATCTAGAGGAGGAGCTCTTACATGTCTAGGGATTGGAGGAAGACTAGACATTGGTGTTGATTTTCCCCCTTTATCTTGTTTTGATTTGTTTTTTCGTATTTGAGCTTATTTTTGTCAACAAGTCCTCTCTACATCCACTGATGTCCCTTTTTGCGAAGGGATTGCCATTGGTTTCCTCATCAAATCTCCTGAACAGATTATTGTACCTTATGGATTTTAAGTATTGCAAAAATAGACCTTGGGGGTCAAAACCGCTTAGAGGTTGTGCTTATTTTAGATCAAATGCACTAATTGTTTCTGCGAATTCTTTCAGATGGGATATATTCCTAACCATTATGTCCCCAACTCAAAAAGGAAATGTAATGAACTGTCTTTTTGTTTTCTTGTCAAACGTAATGCACCGGGTTTTATGCTACTGACAAACTTCCATGATAAAATATCTATCGCAGATAAACATAAGCAGCAGAAGGGAATTTTCTTGGAAAACATACAACTAGATGTATCTATGGTTTTCATCTTCAATGCAAATGCCCTTTCCGTTCAGAAATTTCTCAGCCTCCTGAGTTATTCTCCTAGGCTCTGTCCCAACCAACATGTGTCTGAACTGTCTAACAAAACCATCTTGAACAATGTAAAAATTGATTTTTTCTTTACATTTAGATAGCATGGGGTGCTAGAATTGGACGGGTCCGTTTTGTGTATTTATATTCTCCTTGACAGGGAGAATATCAAATAAATTGAAATAGACAATTGTGAATATCAGATATGTTACCATGCAAAAACTTAGCGCGTAAGTAATTTCTCAACTAAAAAAAAAGTTCATCTAATATCACCTATGCCTAGTCAAATATGGCATCCCTACATAAAGTAAAGTAAAGTACATGCAATTTTGACCTGGGTATGTGTGAAGTCGACAGCCACCCAACTACATGCACGAACATCCATGAAAAGTCTCGGTGTGGATATTGTAGCAAATTTATGTCAATTGTTGAAAGGTCGATCGACATGTTTGCAGACAGTAGCATAAATTCTCTCAAAATATTGGCACTGCTTGCTTGAGATGCTAGGAACGTGTCTTCTTTCGCAATCTTGAGAGGTTTATTTGTAGTAGGATGACGAAGAATTTTGTTGAACACCTTGGGAGTAAGCAACACTAGATTCTTTCATTTTGTTGTTTCCTTAATCATTCTTGTGCTGGAATCGAACCTTCGAGCACACCAGGATATGAGTTCCTTGCAGTAAAAAACGTCAAGTATAAAGCCATCATTGACAAGCAATGTGCTCTAGAGTTTGTTTGTTTGCTTTCCTTCTACAACCTTGTTTAAGAACCACTTGTAGGACGTAGACCAGTGGAAATTTTTGTTCTCCCTAGCTAGTGAATTGAAAGTATCACTGCAAAAGGGTTGGTTTATTCTTCTATTTTCCATACGACTATTTCCTAAATTGACCTAGCATAGGTGAAGGTTAGAAATAATAGATTACCAAGGCCCATTTTCTTTAAAGCTAATTGCATGATGCATATTTACTAGGATTTCATTTCCACACATATGAGCTATTTTTGGAAGGAGCTTAATCATAATTAGAAACCGTTAACTAGCTCATAGAACAATGTTACATTTATTTTTCATTATTCATCATCGCCATGCTTTGTTCGTAAGTCAGAGAAAATCAACTTGTCATAAAAGTTTCGGTTTTAGTGCAAATTACATGGGTTTTCATAATTGGTACTGCAAAAGTATTGGATGTGAAGAGGACATCAATTGTAGAAAATATGTGTGTTTCATATGTGGAAATAAGATAGTATCAAAAGTATCAATGCAAGGTGGAAAATCGCTAAGCAAAGAGGCCTTTGATGACAATTTTTTTGGGAGGTGGTTACATCTTGAGTTAGTACATGGTGTGCATGGTTGATGTCTACAGCTTGAATACCAACCATCAATTTACTATCCTTGTCACATGGCAGTTTGTACAAAGTTAATGTCCATGTCATATTCTTTAAGTGTAGTAGCCAAGTTTTTCCATCGACATTTTGTAGATTGTATCTGTTATACGTGTGTTTATTTAAATGTACTTTGATAGATGTGAACATTATGAATAGTTCATTATGAAGGTCGAATCACTTTAAAGGACAAGTGCATAGACCACATTTACTAACATTCCCTTTTCACATCTAACTTAGTTACTGGTACACAAAATGATTAATAAAGGCATTGGACAACTCATAGAAATCCACGACATTTGCTTAATAGCCTTCATTTTTTCTTAAATTTGTCCAAATCTATGTGCCATAAATGACTTAGTTATTGTGAAAAATAGGTTTCTTGTTAGAATCCAAGTTTTTGAACGATTGCAAATGCAAAAGTGGGTAATCCCTGGAGTGGGCAAGACACTTTTTCCCTCTAACTGTGATGCTTCTGCAAATGTTGTATAAAATTCTTTTGGAAATGGACTATGTTTCAGAAATTTCATTATCAAAAAGCATTTTTAATCTAGTCATTATTGACGATTTCTATAGTCCTTTATGTTAGTTGAATATGCGGTGCTCAACTAGCCATGTGTTATGCATGTGTGCATTCCATCGATGATATTTACAGTTTCAATACCAATTATCGTTCTACAGTGTTCATCATTTAACAGTTTGGACAAAGTATACATCCATGTCATATTGTTGAAATTTCGCAAGAGAGTTTTCCTACAAATGTTCTTCAAATTGTCCCTAAAACAATATTGTTGCTAGAAGATGTGACACAAAGGCTATGTGGACAAAATTGGTGGTTTATTTTCTTATCTGCTATACTAATTTGTTTTAAATGGACTTTGCTATATGTGAAACTTATGACCAACACATTACGGAAGTCCAATTGTTTTATGCCAAAATGCAGTGGGACTATTTACTAAAATTTCCTTTCCATGCTTGAATTACATACAGAATATGAGGAACGATAAATAGAAACAGTTAAATAGGCAATAGGAAAGCTTGACATTCACTTGCCACTGCTCCTGAATAGCCTTTGTTTCATGGAAAATACGAGTAAATCAACCTGCAATAAATCACTCCCTTATCATGTAAATTAGGCGTGTTGTGAGAAAGACGGGCATGCAATGATTGCAAATGTAAAGTGTGTTGACCAAAAAAATTTATCTTTTGTACATAGTTTAACTTTGTTGTGTGCGGTCAATTTTCCCCCTTTCTTTTGATTGGTCCTTCAAAACAAGATCTTATTGGTGGGTTGGCAATGGAAATTTAATTATGCAACTATAATGGATGGTTGGAATGAGTGCATGTATGGGTGCATGTACGAGAATTTAATAAGAAATTCAATTATGCAGTTGTAGTGGATGGTTGGAACGGGTGCATGTACAGATGCGGAATAAGAATATGTACCACTACGGAATTGATGGATGTACAAGTCTCAAAGTTCCAATGTGTGGGTCCCAAACGAGTGTATTTTATTTACTAAGTGTTCATTGTGTTGAAGATGTATAATTAACTTGTATTAAATTAATAATTGACTTTTATTAAATTAATAAATAATTATTAATCTTTTAATTATTTGTATAGGACTATATTAAAAAAATATATATTTTTTTTTACACCAATTAACAGACATCATTATCAAATACCATGTTATAAACTTTATCCATAATTTCTATCGTTTATACGGATTTCAATTAGTTACAAAAATAACTACATCGTTTTTTATGTATTTTATTTACCAAGTGTTCTTTATGTGGGGATATATTTGTGCAGAGGTGTGGAAGGTATATCTATGAGGGCTATATGTTTGTGTTGAAGATGTATATGTCAAGAACTATATAAAAAAACAAAAAAAAAAATCGGTGCAGACTATATGTATGTGCTCAAGATGTATATATCAGGAAGATATATATGCTCAAGAATATATTTTAAGTTAAGCATATGCATAAAAGCATTTTGTTCACTTTATATACTTATTTTTAATATACGTATATACATAAAAAACATTTTTTAAAGGATAAGATAGTGTTGATGTGTGGAAGATATAGGTAGTCGGAATGCAGAGATATAGTCACAGCAAGCGACTTTGCACAACCTCAAAAATGGCTATGTAAAAAGGATTTTGACTAAGGAAGTTTAAATAGATATTGGGTTCATAGAAGAAATTGACACAATATTTGCATTTACAACTATGTACTGTCGTAATGAGTGCATGAGCTATGATGGCCAGAAAGATTCATTTCTTTCGAAAATATCCAAATTAGATGTGTTTACACTTGCAATTTGGCATGTTTCACATAGGCTTTTGAAATGCCCATATATTTGTAGGGCGCATATTCATATGTTCAGCATTAGTGCAATCTGCATAGATGTCTCAAGAACTTGTAAAAGTCTAGTCTATTTGCAGTTTCTTTGCCCAAAATGCACATATGTAGGCCCACACACTTTTGTGTTTCGTGTAGCTATATCTTCAGCCCTCCCGCATTCTGCAAACATGTATACCCGCAAAGAGGACATTTATTCTATTTTCCAAGAACTGTGTATAGAAATCAAACAAGTCATTTCACTGTAATCTCGCACTTCCGCACTCCTAACACTTCAAATACTTGCAAAATGAAATCTATTTGCAATCCACTGAACTCAGTGGAAGTTACATTTTAATTGATTACCTGTATATGTATATTTAGGATTCATTGTAATGCGGGGATATACCTGTGTGAAGGTGTGGAAGAGGTATCTGTGTGGACTATATGTCTGTGTTAAAGATGTATAATTAGATTTTATTAAAATTAATAATCATTTTTTATTAAATTAACAAATAATTATTAATATTTTAATTATTTGTATAGGACTATATTAAAAAAAAATTAAAACATGTGAAGACTATGTGTCTGTGTTGAAGATGTATCTATCGAGAAGACATATATGTTTAAAAATATATTTTAAGTTTAGCATATGCATAAAAGCATTTTGTTTACTTTATATACCTATTTTTAATATACGTATATATGTAAAAAACATTTTGTTAAACATAGACTACTATTGATGTGCAAAAGATATAGGTAGGTGAAATGTGGAGATATGGTCATAGCAAGGGACTTCGCACAACTTCAAAAATGGCCAATTAAAAACGCTTTTGGCTAAGGAATTGTAAATAGATATTGGGTTCAGAAGAATATGAGACAAGATTTTCATTTAGAATTATTTATTGCAGTAACAAGTACATGAGCTATGATGACCAAAAATCTTCCTTTATTTCAAAAATTTCTAGATTAGATGCATTGTCACTTGCAATTTTCCACGTTTCACGTATCCTTTTAAAATACCCATATATTTGCAGCACACATATTCATATGTTCAACACTAGTGCAATCTGCACATATGTCTCAAGCACTTGCAAAAGTCCAATCTATTTGTAACGCCTTTGCCCAAAATGCGCATATACACACCTGCACACTTCTACATTTCGTACAATTATATCTTCAGCACTCTCGCATTCCGTAGACATGTATCTCCTTAAAGAGGACATTTATTCTATTTTTCAAGAACTGTGTGAAATAATCAAACAAGTCATTGCATTGTCGTACTTCCACACTCCCAATACTTGGGATACTTGCAAAATGTCATTTATTTGCAATCTATTGAACTTAGTGGAAGTTGCATTTTAATTGATTGCATGTATATGTATATTTAGGATTCATCACAATGCAGACCAAGAGAAGTTATTATAGTTGCTAGTTGTTTTCAATTCTATTTGAATGGTCATTGCATACAAGTTACGGGAATCGCACATGACAATATAAATTGTCTATTTTGAGATCCTGGGAAGGACAATGTGCTAAAAAAAATTCTTTGCAATGAGATGAAACAGATAGCCTGGAAAAGCAATCAACTATGGCACTTATCTTATTACAAGTTCAATATTTTACAGTGCATTGGAACAGTAGAAGAAAACGATTGGTTGAAGCCCATGGGAAAAGTATTTAGAAACATAAATGTTGTCTTGAGAAAGAACCAGGGAAAATGGTATTGAATACTTATATACTTTTTCCAAATTTGCAATCATCGATTTCAAGCACCAAACTTGTGGACAATTTATGTCATATATATATATATATATATATATATATATATATATATATATATTAGTCAAAACCTTTGCAATTCAATAAGTTTTATGTTTGTTATTTAAATTCCATATGAGTATGGACATATTCTAGACAATAAACATATCCTTTGCAATTTTGTGCAACCACCTATACACAATATGCTCCAGAATAAGAGAAATAGTTATCTTAATGCAGCAATAAAACATTGTGTTTTCTACTGAAGTTTGATTGCAATTGATTCTATATATGCCAATTAGAACATTATTGTTAGTGTTTGTTTATCATAGACACCATAGAAATAGAAATAATAAGCATCCAACCCAACTTGCTTAAATCAATAGAAACTACATTGATCATTCCATGCCAGGCCACAATGGATAAACAAGCATCAAAATGCCTAAGTTTATTTTTTATGCAAAACTTTTATTACATGTTCTATTCTTACTTGGACCATATGCAAAATGCCAAAAACTCTATTCAAACAAGCAGGGAAATATCCAGATGCACATCGATATCTGAAAGAAATTAATATGTAGTTGTGATTTCTTGTCCAACGATAGTCTGAAATTGTTTTTAGCAGTAATTTTTGACATTGTTAGCAGAGATGCATATGGAATTTGCAAACAACATCAAACTTGCTAATGACAATACTGGAAGCACCAAATAGAAAAAATTGTTCCAATTGCAATCTAGTTGTAGTAACAATATATCAATATTGCAACGTAACATGACCAATAACATATAAAAATCTAGTCCAATGTCCATCAAAATTTTGACATAATTGAATTGCAAAAAATGCAATAGAACGACACTTAAATGCTAACAATATCTAGTAAACACATTGGATTCAATCTAGATGCTATTTCTAGTATTCAATGACTACACAAGCAATATGTATATACTATGGCTTATTTTTCCAGAGATTGCACCATGTTATAGATTTGTAACACTAACATTCAGTACTTAGCAAGTTTCGTATGCTATTGGCTTGGTTGTGGCTCATGTCGTGTTGGGAGGTCAGAAATATGTTATGTTGAATTCTAAGCATTGTGAATGTGGCTACATTGGATACTCGCACATTGCTTGAGTAAGTGAAAACCATATGTTTGGGTTGTTCTTGCAGCGTTAGATAGATTTTAAAATGAGTAGGGTCGTCTCGGAGGTAGCAGTTGGATCTCATGTACATTTGTCTAGGATGATGAAATATCTCTTCTTTGGATTCATCTAGACTAGAGAAGTGTGGGCATGCTTCATCATGTATTCCAAAAACTCAAGTAGTGGATGGACCAAGTCTTGCAGCTAGTACTTTTCCCAGTTACTCGGTCACTTGCAAATCGCAAGGACAAGGTGATTGTTCCAATGGATAGGCACAACATCATCCTCTTGTCTGGTTCATCTTGGTTGATACTGAAGAAGAGGAGGACAATTGCAACCGATAGAGGGGGAAGTCCACATAATGCATTTGTTGGGCTAAGAAAAGGTGTTGATCCATGGTAACATGCATAACATATGTTGATAGAGAAAGATATTGAACCGCAGGAACTTTGAAGAATAATTCAAGAAATTGTTTGGTGAGGCTAGGGATCTTGGTCATCGACTATATGTTATATTTCCTTACTAGCAGTTTCCTTCTCGATCCCATCCAACGTGAGAATGACACCATGGGACTGCAAGCGGTCTGCATGAACTATTGCTTGTAGTGAATCACATGTTTGCTAGTAGAATCCATGGATGTAGGAACTTTGTGGTTGAACTATGATTCCTAGATTAAATAGACCCAGTGGCTGGGTGGTTGGTAGAATTGCTCAATTGACAACTAGTGGGAGCTCTATTTGTGGATAAATTCAAATTGGTTGTGAATATTATGGCACTGGAAAGTGGTATAAATAGTTCAAAAGACAAACATAAATTACCACGATGATGTTCATGGTTTCAGGATGGATCCATGCATCGGTGTTCCTATACTGATATGTTGCAATTTAGATCTAGGTTCCTTTAATGTTGTGTGCAATTCCAACAATTCATCGTACATGTGTGATCTGGCTAGATCAGATTGCTTGATACTTCAATAGTGAGAAATGCTTTGTAGTCCTTGTGTCTCATGTGCGACAATGTCATCGTTTCTAGTCTCCTATGTATTTCCCATGACTTCTCGTGTAATCTGATATGTGCAATTTGTTGGCCTATCAGATTTTCTTGTAAATGGCTAGGTAAAGAGGATTTTGGGGACAAGTTTTTTGATCGATGGTTACATCTTGATTTAATGCATCATTTGCATGGGTGATGTCTGCAGCTTCCATGAAGTTAATGTCCATGTCATATCATTTAACTCTAGAAAGGAAATTTTCGATGGACCTTCTCTAAATTGTCATTGAAGCAAGATTGTTACTGGAATACGTCTTGCATAGGCTATCTACACAAGAATGTTATTTTATTTTTCTATATTATATAGGTTTGTTTCTTTAAATCCATTTTGATAAACGTGAAAGTTGTCAATAGTACATTATCGAGGACGTATTTCTTTAAGGTCGAGTGCATAGGGCATATTTATTAACATGTGATTTTCGGACCTAAGTTAGTCACGGAATATGGGGAATGATTAATAGAAAGATTAGAAAGTTGATAGACAACCACAACATTTACTTTGCACAAGTTCTAATTAGCCTTTGTTTTTCACAAACCAGACTGCCATAAATGACTCAATCATCGTGTAAATTACCTAGCTGTCGGAGTCCCTTCCTGGAGCGATTGCAAATGCGAAGGTGCGGAAGGGAGAAACTAGTCGACGATCAGTGCTATGAATTATCCACATAATGGTTGAAAATATAATTAGCAGTACCAACTACATAATCCATATACTTATGCAGAGAACCTAAGAGCATAAAATATAGGTGAGCAGACTGCGGAGGTTTAGTGATTTGCATTGGTTGTATATGTCAGGTTTGACATCGACAAATTTCGGGGTGTTTGGAAAATTTGCTTCCATATAACAATGCCAAAGATCCCGAGTGTTAAATATTGTATTGGTTATTATTATCTCACTATGCTTTCTATGTGTGCTTCTCAACTCACTAAATGTATTCCATCATATTCCACTGCTTTTAGAGTTCCATAAGATCACACAATAGTTGTGGCATTGATTGTTAATTGTTAATGTATTTCAATGGGGAGATCTGGCTCGAAGTGTTGTGTAGAGCATATAGATCTTCTAGCAGAAAAGAATGAGTTTCTTCCACTACACAGTGTTATGTGTCAATGTACATAACATGGTATGTTACACTTGGAAAATCTTGTGCACTTGTAGGCATTTTAGCAGTTTAATCTTGTACTTGTCATTAACAATTTTGCAATGCTATGTATTATTTCATGTGAAATGTGTTTTTTTGTGTTGCATAGTTGATGAACGTATGTCTTACGAAAAAAAAGAAGAGATCTTTATGTCAATGTAAACATAATATAGAATATATTGTATGTGCTTTGCATTCACGTATTCAATGTTGCAAGCAAGAGAACTTGGACACGCCATGGAAGTATTAGTATTGGTGCATCACAAACATACTCCCAGCAACAGAGCCAAAGGTAAATTTCTATAAGTTATTTTTTGTTTGCACGTTGTGATAGCATGATAAGATAATAACATTCAGTGCTTATGCAATTTGAAAATTGTTTTTTTCGGTTCAAGAGAAATAGGTATACTTGGAATTGAAGCAATCAATGTTGGGGACTCAAGTGTTATAGGAACAATTGAATAAATTGTCCATGCGCAGCAGGACCAATTGGAAAAGTATGTATATAAAATTGTACATTTTATAGTTGGAGAAGGAATACATTGAAACTGTTTTTCATATTTTTTATTCTTTGTGATTTCTATTCCATGGTGAAAATCTACAACTTCCATCATTGTCTCGATAGAGGACTTGAACAGTCGCAGAACTAGAGAAGTATTCATTGGAGATCTGATGGTTGCTTACAACACATATTTGGATAAAGAGAATATATCATGTAAAATCTTACATGCTAGCATGGCATATGCAAATGGCATGATGACATTTGCATTCACTATTATTCCACATCTCACTAAAAGACATGAGAAAAATATTGTTCCAGGAGATAGAATATCTATTACAAATTTTAAAATTCTACCAAAAAGTGGCTATGACCATGGTGATTGTGATCGTGTTATATCAATACTTGAATCAAGTGTCATCGAGACAGTTTCTCCAACCTATAAAGAATACAATTTCATACAAGACACAACAATCAAACAATTTGCAAGTAATATAGACATGTATCCAATCAACACTATTGGAGTTGTTGTCACCCTCGCTAGGAAAGTTGGATTGTATTACAATTTGCATATAAAATATGGAAACACAAAGGATGACAAAGAAACAATATGATTTTCCATTGTTAATTTTTTATTGTTTATATGCTAATATATATTAGGTGAAGTTATATGACAAGTACAATCTTTTAAGTATCAACTACAGATGTTTGAGACATATGGACATTTCTTCGCTTCATTGGAACAACAATTGCAAACATGGAAATTTCTCATTTTTATATTTAAAAATATAACCAAGAGGAGAGATGTAAAAGAAAAGGTGTTTCGCACAAGACAGTCAACATTTATAACAAAATTCACAACAAAAGCAATCAAAGATATGAAAAAATTAACTGGGTCGACAAACGTTGTAAGTATATATTGACAACTCTATCGTCAAATCTCGTTTACAAGACTATATATATATAGCCTAAATTATTAAGCTTTGTACTGTATAAACGGGTCAAGGATACAATGATAGAAGCAAATGCATATTCAACTCCATTTGAACTTGTCTGTGCAATTTGCAACTCTCTTGCAAACGCATCTACTTTGATAAAAAAAATGCAATGCTTGACTGTGTAAGACGTAATCAGATATGTCATTTTATATATAAACATTGTCTGAGTTTTGTTATAGGTACAATCGACAAAAATAATGTGCAATGCACCACCAGGCAACCTATACTTTATGAATTGCTTCATGGCTTGACAGAAATGAAATATGAAATATATTTGCAAAAGAAACCCAAAACTATTTATATGTTGCACGATTTTCAAGTACATGTCAAATTTACATTGAATGAAGACAGTGTTGTGTTGCATGTGGGATAGATAATGAACGAAGACAATGTCATCCTGCATATGCGATGAGTTCTATCTATTGCTTTTCGATTTCTTTGTACATATACTATAACTATAATCTAGTTATTATATAAATTTATAAGAGAACATTAAAAAAATTAAATGTGTCAATTGGGTTTAGTTATAGTGCTTGGCATATAGTCATCCTCAGCTACATTTAATTATTATTTTTTACATTGATGAAAATGATGATGTGTAATAACATATACATCATATATACATATTTCCTATGTAGTCATTGAATACAAACAATAGCTCAATGGTGTAACCGATATATGAGTAAAACATAGTTTAGCAGATTGGCATCCTACTCTTGGATTTGGGGTAATCCCAGCTCTGTAATCTATTTGTCTTGGATAATTTTCTAGTCAAAATCATTTTTACTTTTCCACTTTTGAGGTTAGGCAAAGGTTTTGCAATAGTAGGTGCGAACCTGCACAGTAATAACCAGCATGAATTATATGCACAAGCATTGAAAATAGACAGTATTGGTTGTGCTAGCGATATTCCTCAGCCACTACCAAAGTGCCCAAGACATGGGTGCACCGAGTGATGCCACATGTTCATAGCTATACTTGGGCTACCTAAGACAGTCTATTTTTAATCCATGTGTGAAGAACCTGCACTGGTCATCCTGTGGAATTGCTAGACTTTCGTGACTCCACATTTCCAATAGTTTTGCTTCCTTGATTGTGACAAGTGACGTAATTTGTAATATAGGAAATGCCACACATCTAGAAGCACTGCAAAGCAAATGAAAATGAAAAATGGAATAAACCAAGTAATTGTACTTATATGCATAAATCACACATTATCAAACATGATTTGAGATGTGGAATTGCAGCAGTGCGGAAAGAGAAGACGTAAATGTTGTACGCAAAATATTTGAATATAGACCAAGTGCTAAATAAGCAAAGTAACATCTCTCTATGACACACACCTATGTCGAAGTACCGATGACATCGCTCTTCCATTCGCACAAGTGTCTATGCAACCAACTCTTCCAATGCCAAACCATAAGTGGCATGAATTCTCAGCATAAGGCTCGAAAGTATAGAATCATGCACAAGCACTAAAAATACACCAAGCATTCACTCAGTCTAATTTGAATCCTCATCCAATTTGCACAAATATACTTGGTCTGCTTAAGAAGGTCTATTTTCAAGACTTGTGCGAAGAATATGCACTGGTAATTGTTGGCACAGGGGTAGACCTGGGATTCAACGCTTCAACAACGCACCAACAAAACCCTAACTATCGGCCCTTTCGGCAACACCTGCGAAGCAGATGAAGTCTCACCCGAGGTAGAGGCAGGGGGGGTTGCAGGACTCAAGTGTCTACAACCTAGCTGGGACACAGATCTGTGATCACAATACTTAACAGAGCACTTAGCAGTTAACATTCATTGGTCTTTAGCCATTATTCACATCGCAGGTTAAACCCTTATTACAGATCGACGCGGTAATCAACCAATATCGAGCACATCTAGCCATTCAACACATAACATCAGAGTAGATCTAGCATTCATTCATATCATAGAGCACTAAGCATCAATGGATCTACCTACCATACATCAGGATTAAGCAAATAAACACATGAACAACATAAATAACATAGCACATCGACACAGGATATACGTGGTTCACCCTAGTGTGGGACTACGTCCACTAACTCTTCTTCTCTTCTTATTAGTCTCTTCCAATATTCTTACAGGCACATAGCCACAAATCCAACTCTGCAAAGGACAGGAGATCTGCGTGCAACTCGCCAGATCCTCCTTCCCCAAGTTAGATCAAAGCACAAAGCCTTACACAATTCATCTGCACAAAGCACTTACAAAACGCTTACACTTAGCTTTGCAAACCCTAACACATCTTCTTGCACATAACTAACATTAGCACTAAGCCATCAGCCTCTACAATCACATAGATCGCCCCTTCTTACATCGCCTGGCTACTTATTTATACATTACAAAAATGGCCTAAGCATGGGTAAACCCATGGGCCAACATCCCATACCCGTTACATAAACCCTAAAACCCAAAAAGCTCGCAAAAAGGGCAAGATCCTGCAATCTCCGCTTCGCCTGGGCGCTCCGTCTTCGTCCAGCCTATCGAAGTCCCAAAAATGGTCAAACATGACCAAGGTTTCCATAAAACTTGGTCGAGGGCCAATAGTCCCCCAACACTCACCTGTGACTCGTCTCGAGTCACTCTGATCTGGGCAACACTGCTTCGAAGGCCTCGAGCTTAGCTCGAGCTGCCTCGACTCCCTGCTTCGCCAGAACCTCCTGCTCGGCAAACTCCTGAATGACTTGCTCGGTGACAGGCCCTTTCAGGCGTTGTTCCACTGTTGCGACCACCTGTTCGAGCTATGATCCTTGTCCCTCGATCTCTTCAAAGAGGGTGCAGGCTTTATCCTGCACCAGCTGGAGTCATTATGTCACCTCCATAACCTTGCTCTGGATGGAAGTGACCTGTTGTTGAACTGTGCATTGCTCCTGCGACCTTTTCATATTTTCCACTGCAGTAAGCAACTTCAACTGCGCTTGCACTGGCGATGCTTGTTGCTTCACCTCCTATAGTTGTGCCTCTGGTGTCCTTAGTTCTGGGTCTTTTGCAAGGCGCTCATAGATCTGTGCACTTCTGTTACTTAATTGTTTGCACTCTGAAGCCAATGCCTTGATTCTTTCGACTGTGGTCCTGGCAGTTTTTTCCCTCTGATCTTGCACTTCCTGCAGAGTGCTAGGCACTGCTTACAGTTCTAACTCAGCTACTCTTGCTTGAAGTTTTTGAATGGCTTCAGTGAGATTCCCTACTTGGCTCTCAGTTGTCTCTTCTTCCATCTTGGTTGAGCCCGACACAGAGCGAAGTGCTCTAGCCACTGCCTCTTTGACCGCAGTCTGCTCCGCGAGCAGTTGGTATTTTTCTCTATGGATCTTCTCTCTGTCCTCCTCAAACTTTTCTCTTAGGTCATCTTTTTCTTCATGCACAACCCGACGTTGCTCTAGGTATTCCTCCTTTGCTTGCTTCAAGGCCTCTGTGGCATGTTCGTTTTCTTCCTGTACTAGACGAAGGCGAGCCTCTATTGCATCTGCTATCCTTCGCAATTGAGTGGGCTCATCCCCCAATTCTACACCTTCTGATGACGACGACGCAGTAAACATTGCGCATCTCAAATAGAGAGCTTGTTGTACCCCCTTCATCTCTGCCTCGATTTTGTCTTACATCGTCTCCTACTTTGCTTCATTTTGCTGCAAAATATCCTCCGAAGTATCTGCTACAGCTGCGATGATGAGGTCAATATCATCCACTATGAGCACATTCTGCGAATGAGGCTTATTGGCTCGTGACTTCTTCCGTGTTGAGGGTTTCTTTGGGGAAACCTTTATTTTCTTTGATGTCTTTGCCTCTATAATGGGATCCTTCAGCGGTGTCACTTCGCCTTTGTCTTGTTTGTCTTCTTCCCCTTCCTCTTCTTTGTTTACTTCATCGCCTCCTCCTGTAGGTGAGTCAGGGGTAGTTTCCTCCGAAGCGTTGTCCTTCTCATCACTTTCTATGTCTTGGACTTCATCCTTTTTCTTCTTCTTCTTCTTGGCATTGCTCTGTCCATCATGTTCGACCCGGGTGACTAATGGGATTCCGATGATATTGGGTTCAGCCAGTTCCGCATTCTCTACTGGTACAAGGAATTTTGCAGGCCATTCCTTAGTGATCTCTTCCATGTCTTCCTTAGTCAAATTGTAGTAAGATTGCATCTCCTCCTTACTTTCATCCCCACGCATGGTGATATAGATGAAGTGTTGGTCTGCGCGAAACTTTGCTAGTGGTATGAATCGATGGAGTGTATTTGCCGTCATTCGTGGGAAGGATTCAATGGCCCTCTTCAGTTGTAGGTAGTAGGTGTGGAACACCGCATTTGATTGCCACTACTTTGCCATGTCACTTGAATACCACAAAGTGGTGAAGCTCACGGCCAGTAGTTCTGATGGCTCAACTTCAGGGAATGTCGTTCCCTCTGGCATCTCCCAAGTGACAAATGCTATGAGAATTAGTAACCAGTTGAAGTGGAATTCATAGCCTTGGTCTTGCGCTTCGCAAAATTCCTTCTCCAACTCATTGACGAGGTAGCTTGCCCAGTTCATCTACATGCCCTCGACGCACTTCCCTATGAGGTCGACGACAAACTCTGTAACTTGCGTTGGTTTGTTCTTCCTGACGATCTTGCCATCGATTAGTTAACAAGCTAGGCGCACTATGCCATCTTGGATGGAGTCTACCTTGTATCCTCTCTTCCCCTTCTCCACATCGCCATACAACTCCTTGATGCGTTGGGCCAAGGAGCGATCTGATGTCTTTCCTCAGTAGAATTTCTGAGGGTCTGGTCCTTGCATGCTTAGTCCGGTGATCAGGTGGATCAGCGTCGGATCCACAATGATGCGCCTGTCCAACCACAGATACCCGCCATAGTAGCATGACAGGGGGAGTTTAACGCAAGCGTTATCCTCCTGATGTATGCCGAAGTGGGGGATCTTCATCCCATTTAATATGGTGGACCTCGCGATCTCCTTAATCCATGGCTGGGGGACTATATTCAGCTTCTTCCTAGTCATCTTGGTTATGTATCGATGTGGTGCGAGCATCGCATAATTCTTTTGGTCCCCCAGGTTGTAATCACTTATCTTTCGAGCTGGGATCAGTCCCAACAACGGTCCTACTGTGTGTATCCCCTTCGGGAGGTACGCGGTGATGAGTGTGTACTCGAAGTCACACGGGATGTTGTCATGACTAACCACGCCAGCCAGAGGCGGGATGTAGTCGGGCAAGACCGACGGGATCAGCTTCGCGTTCACCAAGTCGTCGCGGTGCTTGCTTTTTTTCTTGGTCATTGTTCGGCTAGATCGACGTGCATTCGAGGGGGAGGCTTGAAATCCGGCCATCGATGAGGCCTGGACTCCTACAGATGTGAACTTCTCAGCCATAAGTTCGATCAATATTTCTTCCACTGATTTCCCTACTGCACTAAGGTCACTCGACATGCACGCTCGTAACAAATAACTCAAGTAGGTGACTGAACACTCAAGGTAAGAAAAGCGAGTGGTGAGGTCTCAAAAGCACAGCGCGATAACAATCAGTTCTATGTTAGCTCGGATAATCACAATTTGCAAAAGTGTCCCCAGTAAGGCATTCGACGAATTAAATAAACAATGTCGTAACGGGTTCCTCCAACGGATCAAAAAGCTTCAACCAATACGATTTCATCCGTTATGGCGCGGTCCCAACGGTTCAATGGCGATATTTCTGGAAATAACTGTGTTTCTATTTGTTCCAAAGCATTGTTCTAACGGTCGGGACGCCTCCAATGGTCATATAGCTTCACCCTGTCGAAGTGTCATTCTGCGTTGTTCTGCTATTCCGATGAGGTTCAAGTTCCACAAGCCTTCTTTCTGCGAAGTCCTCTATGGAACTTCCTGCAATTTTTCTAACTTTGCCTTCTTACTGAGCTTTCTGGCCTTCTTTCCTGTGATTTGATTCTCTGGGTTCCTCTTTCCATTCTTATTCATATCTTCTTCTAGTAAAGGGACTTCGCATTGTTGAGGGTCTTTCAAAGGGTTTGAGTGTAATAACTCTTCTCTTACTTTTTCTGGGGTAGGTGCTCTTCTCTCCTACATGGATAGGTTTTGTAAGCCTTCTTGCGTTCTTTCAACCTCGACAGCCTTCTGTTTCTTTGACTTGTCCTCCTGTTATTGTATTAGTCGCTCTATTCTTCTGGTTATAAAGTCCCTTAATTCTTGTTTTTTCTATTATGTGGCTTCCTCTTCTTCTTTCCTTCGGATCTGATCTTTCTCAATCTAGGGCTTTCCTAACATAAGTGCAAAAGGAGTGTTATTCTCAACAAAATTAATAACCTCAAATTCTTCTTCAGTCGATGTTCCATGAGAAATCATAGGTACATGAGTAAGTCTTCCACATAGGGTTATCATCTTTCCTTTAACAATCCTATCCCTCCTAATGAAGGAACCATAGCAGGGTTTCCCAAAATTTCCCAAGTGCTTTATGGAATGATATTCACCTGTGTTTCTTCATCCAATACACAATCTATGTCGAAGTCTCCTATTATTGTTTCTATGCACTCCTTCTCTTTTAAGATCTCTGGTAAACTAATGTCTCTGTGATCATTCAATGTCTCTTTCATCTATAATAACACAGTCTCATATTCTTTCTGGTTCTCTAGCATATCCTTGGTTTCTTGACCTTCTCCATGGTTTTCTTGTCTCAAGTTCATCTTTTCAACTTTAGCAATCATTCTAGGGCAATCCAAAACCTCATGATCAACAACTTTATAACAATGACAAATAGGACCTATACCAGGGCCTTCCTTAGCAAGATATCTCGGTCTTCTGCAACTATAACAAAGTGTTAATCCTCTCTTTCTCTTAAATGGTCCCCAACCTTTCTTATATTGCGCACTAGGATCATAGTGATGGATCTGCAATCTACAAAAAAAAATTATAGGTTCCTGCATCCACTTATTAGTCCAAAAATTCTTTCTACGCATAAGAATAACATATCTTTTACTAACTCTAACAAATTTATTCAGATCAACTCTTTCTTCTAGCCATGCCCTAGTTTTCAGACTAGGACCAAATCTATCAAACATACCTAAATTCATGCTTTCGAAACAAAAAAAAAAATCCACTTATCTTACATTTACCAGAGCACAAAGATTAATATCTTACCTCTTTTCTTCAGATAGGGCCTCTCTTTATTAGCATAGAGTTTAAGTAGATTATTGTGCACTACAGCAACAGATCTACGCACAGATCTTTCTTTTTTCTTCAGTTCCCATCAATCACAGTTTCAGGTCTCGGCAACGAAACCATTTGTTGGCATAGGGGCAGACCCGGGGTTCAACGCTTCAACAACGCACCAAAAAAACCCTAACTACCGGCCCTTTCGGCAACACCTGCGAAGCAGATGAAGTCTCACCTGAGGTAGAGGCAAGGGGGGTTGCAGGACTCAAGTGTCTACAACCTAGCTGGGACACAAATCTGTGATCACAATACTTAAGAGAGCACTTAGCAATTAACATTCATTAGTCTTTATCCCTTATTCACATCGCAGGTTAAACCCTTATTAAAGATCGGCACAGTAATCAACCAAGATCAAGCACATCTATCCATTCAACACATAGCATCAAAGTAGATATAGCATTCATTCATATCATAGAGCACTAAGCATCAATGGATCTACCTACCATACATCAGGATTAAGCAAAAAAACACATAAACAAAATAAATAACATAGCACAAATCACATCGACATAGGATAAACAAGGTTCACCCCAGTGTGGGGCTACGTCCACCAACTCTTCTTCTCTTCTTATTAGTCTCTTCCAATATTCTTACAGGCACAGAGCCACAGATCCAACTCCACAAAGGACAAGAGATCTGCGCGCACCTCTCTAGATCCTCCTTCCCTGAGTTAGATCAAAGCACAAAGCCTTACACAATCCGTCTACACAAAGCACTTACAAAATGCTTACACTTAGCTCTACAAGCCCTAACACATCTTCTTGTACATAGCTAACATTAGCACTAAGCCATCGGCCTCTACAATCACATAGATCATCCCTTCTTACATCACCTAGGTACTTATTTATGAATTACAAAAAGGGCCTAAGCATGGGTAAACCCATGGGCCGACATCCCATACATGTTACATAAACCTTAAAACCCAAAAAGCCTGCAAAAAGGGTGAGATCTCGTGATCTCCACTTCGCCTGGGCACTCCATCTTCGACCAGCCTGTCGAAGCCCCAAAAATGGTCAAACACGACCAACGTTTCCATAAAAATTGGTCAAGAGCCAACAGTAATCCTCCTGCTTTGCTGCAATTCTGCATTTTCAATACTTTTTCATTCATCGTTTTGATAATAAAAACATGCAAGAATTCTCTACACGAGCATTGAAAATACACAGTATTGGTTGTTTTATCCATATTCCTTTGCCACTGCCAAGGTGTACAAGATATGGATATATGTTCATAGCTATACTTGGTGCACTTAAAACTTTCTACTTTTGAAGGCTTGTGTGGATAACCCACACTAGTCATCGTCTCGCATTGCTACACTTTAGTGCTTCCACATTTCCAATAGTTATGCATCGTTGATTTTGAAAATAAATGTAATTTGCAATATATGTCCATAATTTATAGTAAATTGATTTGCTTCTATTTAGGAGGAAATGACACCCATATAGAAGCATTGCAAAGAAAATGTGTTGCTTATATGTACATTTCTCGATGGTTTTTGATTATCACTATTACTATTTGAAAGGTAGTTGATATATGTGTTAAAGAAATTTTGGTGGAGGTGCATCCTTCTCTTAGCCTTGGGGCAATGATAGCTCTACGATCTATTTATCCTTAGACAATTTCCTAGTAAAAAAGTGTTTTTTATATGATGCACATCAAGAGTATTCCATTCAACCATTTGATCCAACAATATAGTTCATAAGACAGAATTGGTTTGCTTAAACACTACACCAATGTCAATGCAAATTTGAATGAAACCAAGTAATTGCACTATGCATAGAGCACACACTATCAAACATGATGCCATATGTGAAACTGCACCAGTGTAGAAAGAGCACACATATAAGTTCTCAACACAAGATTTGAATATAGACCAAGTGCTAAATAGACGAAGTATTGACTCTGTGCAGCATGAACCTATGCGGAAGTGCAGATGACATCGCTCCGCCAATTGCACAAGTGTCTATCCAACCAACTCTACCAATGCCAAACCATAAGTGGCATGAATTATCAACGCAAGGGTCGAAAGTATATAATCACGCAAAAGGATTGATAATGGAGGAAGCATTCACTCAGTCTATTTTGAATCCTCGTGCACCCCACACAGTTATACTTGGTCTACTTAAGACGATTTGTTTTTAATCCTTGTGTGGAGAACCCACACAGGTCACCCTCCTGCATTGCTACACTTCTGCACCTTTGCATTTCCAATAGTTTTGCATATGTGATTGTGATTTATAATAAATTGATTTTCCCCACGCATCTAGAAGCAATACCAAGCAAATGTGTTGCTTATCCTTATACTACTCAATGGTTTTTTATTATCGCTATTGTTATTCGAAAGGTATCAGATATATGTGTAAAAGACATTTTAGAAAATCGCCATCCTGCTCTTGGCCTTGGGGTAATCCTTGGCTTTGGACAATCTACTAGTCACAAGCCTTTTTACTTTCCCACTTTTGAGGTTGGACATAGGTTTTTCAATAGCCATATCTCTGCCCTCCGCACAACTATGCCTCGCGAACAACACATAAGCTCTAAATTGTTTCCCTTTGCTTACAAATCTGAAAAAAATCAACCTTTGACAAATCGTTGAAATATCGTCCAAATTACATCCCCTATCACAATTCATCGTGTGAATGCACGAGACTGCACGACCATAACTGGCATGAATTCTCCACACAATCATTGAAAATACACAACACTAGTTGAGTTGGCAATAGTCCTCTACCATCACCATAACCAACAAGGATGTTAGTTATGGATTAAAAAAATGCAAACTCCAACTAATGATCAAATGATTTCTAGCATTGATCCATTTGAGAACTATGACTCTCAATGAATTATACAATACTTGTTGGTTTTTGTAGCATCGGACATGTACTTCCACAAAGGCTCGTGTCTAGCCTATGGAAGTCGTCCTTGTAACCTCTCAGTAGATCTTAGGGAGTTCACTTTATGAGATAAATAATTAAAGTGAATGTTCTTTTTTTAATTAAGTTAAATGCCTAAGTTAATGGCATTAATAACTTAAGTGAGTGTTAGATTAAGTCGTGACTATTAGATCTAAAGTGAAGGTGAGATTAGATCTTTGATCGCTTTGGAGATCTAGGGTTAGTGATTGATTTGGTCAAATCTCAATGTAATAAAAGGCATCATAAGTGAGAGGATGTAATACAATGATGGTACACAAAGAGTGAGTGAGCACTCAGGTGTGTCAGGGCAGGGGTCGAGGAAAGGGTGTCGAGGAAAGGGTGCAAGAGGCAGCTAGGGAGATAAAAGCCAGGTGGGATAGGCTATCAGCTGCAGTTGTATTTCCTCAAAAGGGCCATTATCCCAGGAATAGAGCCTTGATTTTATAGCAATAAAATAATCACAAAATTGGTTTTCCTGCAAGGGTTTTTCCAGGGGTTGTTTACCCGAAATCTCATGTGCAATGTGTGATTGGTTTCTGTTGTTTTAATGCTTTCATTGATTTTTGTTGATAACCTAGCTTGTGATTTTAATTAATGGAGTGATTTCATTTGGGATTATTACCTAAGTGTTGGGTTTGCCAGAAAATCAACATGGTATCAGAGCTCTAACTCTGACGAGGAAGACAAATTCATTGTTTTTTCTTGGAATTAATACTCTGGTGCTAGGTTACAGAAATTCAACATGGTATCAGAGCTCTGTCTCTAACGAGGAAGCCAGATTTGCACAAAGGCGAGATTAGTTGTTGTGGGAAAAAACATTTTCCCAGGTTTTGCAGGTTTGCGGGGTAAATTAAAAAAAAAAAAAGGAGACATCGTATAGGTTGTACAAGTCGTATGATCGTACGCGGACGGAGCTGCAACTACGTTCAGCAACAGAAAAGTTGTAGGATGAGAAAATCTGCAAGATGTTGAGACAACTAGCAGCTAAGGAAGCAGATCGGGCTTGTGGATGGGCTGCCAAAATTATACACCGCGCGTTCAATGTGCAGAGGTGTGGCTGAAAACACCAGGATGAGAACGAGCCACCAGAAGCTAAGATCTAGTCGCAGGTTGAATGTTGAGGTGCAGACACCATGTTCACATGCAGGTGAGGTGTGAGACTCATCGAGGATGACAGCTAAGAGGAAAAGTAATAGTTGTCAATGTGGGAAAGGTAAGGCCACGCAAGCTGTTACAACCGTCGACGAGCCAAAAGGAAAAGCAGACAAGTGTGAGGAGAGTCCGTTGAGTTTGCAGTAATCGATCGAGAGTTGAGGTACACAAGGCCATGGTAGCCAGGAGCGGGAGGCTCGGACGGTGTTGGAGAGACGTCACACATGGAAGCAAGGATAAGCAGTTGTTTTGGCAGCCACCGAAGTTACTACTGCAGAAGTCGGTGTGTAGTTGAGTTGTGTGAGGTAAATCGATAACAGAGAATTGTTACCGGTTGAAGGACGTATATAGGTTGTTGTGGGCACCGACACAAGAAAAAATTTGTAGGAAGGAGGTGGAAGAGCGGCTAGAGCTACCGACGATAGAGAGAACTGGCTGACAGGTGGCAGAGGAAACCAGCCACCAAACGTTGTAGCCAACGTCAATGTTACATGAATCTGGTGCGTAAGGCCACCAGCCAAGTCAACAGGCCATCCAAACCGCAGATAGGGCCGAAAGTCGTCTAGCGAAGGGATTTGATAGTCGGGCAGCCCAAGTCAGCTCAACAGAGGTTCGATCAGGTCCAAGCATCACTCGGGCAGTCAGCAAACTACCCAGAATTTTTCATGTAGCAGGAAGGTGCCTTGGTCAGCAAGCATAATTGTCGAGTAGCGGACTGTTATAGTCGGGCAACGAGTAGAAAAGCTTCGGGCAGTAGCAGGGGGCTGCGAGAAGCCTTGGGCAGAGGCCTAGGCATTGGGTAGAGGCTCGGGAATTGGGAAGAGGCTCGAGCAATGGGCAGCAAGTCCTGGGTAGGTGAAAAATTGCAGAGTGGCTTACAAGTAATGGAAAGCATGGTGACGAAGAATGAGGAGCAGGCTAGTTTTGAAGGGTGAGAAGCTCAGATGGAGGCAAACTTTTGGTTTTAGTGGGAAGGAGTAGCCTTCCAAATCTTTCCAAAAGAAGCAGTCATGGTACGAGATGACCATGCAGGATGCTCAGAAGCAAGAGGCTTCTTAGAGCATAGGCAACAATTCTTCAGAACAGGGTCCGAGCAAGATGGAAGTAATAACTTTTGTGTCAGAGAGAGAATCCAATCAAGTGGATTGGACAATAGCCATGGTAGTAGATCGGATAGCGAAGACAGAGTCACTTCCAGAGAGTGGAAGTACCTTCCTCGCTAAGAGGGAGTGTTGGGTTTTGTAGCATCGGACATGTACTTCCACGGAGCCTCAGTGTCTAGCATGTGGAAGTCGTCCTTGTAACCTCTCAGTAGACCTTAGGGAGTTCACTTTATGAGCTAAATATTTAAAGTGAATGTTCTTTTGTTAATTAAGTTAATGGCATTAGTAACTTAAGTGAGTGTTTGATTAAGTCATGACCGTTATATATAAAAGTGAAGGTCAGATTAGATCTCAGTGTTTGATCACTTTGGAGATCTAGGGTTAGTGATTGATTTGGTCAAATATCAATGTAATAAAAGGCAGACTAGGTGAGAGGATGTGATACAATGATGGTACGCAAAGCGTGAGTGAGCACTCAGGTGTGTTGGGGCAAGGGCCGAGGATAGGGTGCAGGGGGAAGCTAGGGAGATAACAACTAGGTGGGCTAGGCTATAAGATAACAAGACCTTTTTATCCAAAAACATTTCAGCACTTCAAAGCCGAAATAAGTAAATGATCTCTCTCGGCTTTGAGAAGAAGGTACTTGAGCCTTTGGTTATGGATACTTCGAACTTATTCATAAAACGTGATGAGCAATATCAATGTGAGAAGAAACAAGCCAATGTTGCTAAATGCAAAATGCAAAAAGGAAAAAAGAATTTTATGCATTCGTGACTAGCAATAAGGAGTCATTGGGAACAAAATAGATTTGGTACATTGATTCGGGAGCATCACAACATTTCACTAATTTGAAAGATTGGTATATTGATTTTGTTGAGGGAAAATTCAACTCTTTCCATTGTCTTGAGTAGCAGAAAAAAATACAAAGTTGAAGGTAAAGGAAGTGTGCAACTTCATATGAGAAGTAAAAGGTTGCTATTTAGCGATGTCTACTATATAAAAAAATTCACTAATTGGATAATGAAACATAGCCCACACTTAAATGTTGTATTCATTAATATTAGATGTTTTATTGTTGATAAAAAGAGAAAAATGATGATTGCTATGGGTGTGGAAGAACAGGGTTTGTTTCAACTAGTTGATGGTAAGAGGGGTTGATAGTCACATGAGAGAACCCATTAGGATATTCCCAGTTACATCATCCACGTAACTAGCAGTTTCCATTTGTATATGGAATGTGTAAAGGAATCTCTAGATTACATTCTCACGTTTGAGAAGCAAAGTTGTTTTCCCAATTGTATTATTGATTTTTAGAGGCAATGTTTTTTTTTAGGTTTGTACATTCTTTATAAAAGAAAAGAAAGCAACCATGCAAGCAATAAATTGTCCCCGGTGAAATAAAACTATTTGTATCCATGTTCTTCTTTGCTATGTTTTTTCTATTATTTTGATTTTCATGCGTATGTTGCATATCTTTATGCAATAGATTCTTCTCCATTTGTTGCAAGTTGTTCCCCAAGTTTAACAATTGGTATCAGAGAGGTTGTTGGCTTCAAGAGGATGCCTTTGTCACCAAGCCAAAGAAACTCAGTTCATAGAATATTGGGTTGTTAAGACCTTGCTTTGACGTCTTCACCAAAGAGCCAGACATATTGAATTGTCTAGGTTAAGGAGTTTAAACCGAACAGTCTTGGGTTGCTACAACAATTAAAAAATTTGAAGTAGCCATATTTAGTGAGAGCCTAGGAAGATCTATGTGGTAGAAGAAATAACTTCCTAGACATTCGGAGATTGAGAAATTCAATGGCCACAACTTCAATTCGTGGAAGTTGAAGATGGAATATCTACTTATTGAAAGAGAACATAAGGAAGTCCTCGTGAAGGACATGAAGCCCAATACTATGAAGTAGGAGGAATGGGACAAGATTGATGATAAGGCCATAGCCTTGATTGGTCTTAATCTATCTGACTCTATATTAATGTATGTGTTAGGGGAAACTACAACAAAGAAGCTTTGGGATAAGTTTGGCTCATTGTATAAGGCTAAATCCCTCATGCATTTGATATTCATGTGAAAGTTGTACACATTGAAGATGAGGGATGGTGATAGGGTTACAAATCCCCTTAATGCTTTCAATCCTTACCTAATCAACTCAAGGACATTGGTGACAAAGTAAAGGACAATGAACAATGCATAGCCTTAGTCTATATTCTTATGGATTCTTGAGACTTTGATGGCTGCCATCAGCGAAGCTATAAAGGTAGAGAATCTCAAGTTGAATTTGATCATGGGTCAAAAGCTTTGGTGACTAGGATGTTTTGTCATGAATCATTGTTTGTTCTCTAAAATCCGGTGGTGACCAATGTGTTGGTTGAAAGGAATAGCAATCCAATAATTTATGAACCAACATTGTTGTTGAGAGTTCTTCAAAATTTGATATCTGGTTGTGCTTTCCACAAGATCATACAACATGAACATTTAATCCTATGTTTTCCAATGGGGTTGTCTCAAGCATATCCACACCCAAAATCCATGTTAAACCATGTGTATTCTGCTCCTTTACCCTAAAGGTTTAAAAATGGAGTGCATCCTTTGATGTACATATACCCATTGATTCTCCAAAATAATGCACTAAGTGTGTGAATTCCTATCATCATCCTCATATCTATAAGAACTATTATGAGGATAAGGTTCTTCAACACTTTATCCATTGAGCCATTCCCAATCTCACCCTAAGCCTCCTTTGCAAAATCTTCAAGTTCAAGGAGCAATTTCCTTTGATCTTCTTCATGAAGATGAATATATTCTGGAAAACTTTCTTCAGGAAATTCTTTATCAATAAAATTCCCATAAAATGGGATATTCATCAACATTTAGTGATAATGGGTGTGTAACCTCCACCCTTACATCTTCTCCGTACTAGGGAAACTTTTCCTTGTTGGTATTGCACCCAAAAGACCAATAAAGTGGTTCTAAAGGAAACTCACTATAGAAATTTGGAAATCTGAAGAAATATATAATCTGGAAATACTAGGGCACGAACATAATAAAAGCAGTAGTAAAAGCAGTAAATCAGCATCAACAGTAGCAAGTTCATCACTAACAGCAGTATATTCAACACTAATCATCAGTAGCTTGACATCAGATATCTTGAGTACAATCAACAGAGAGTTCAACAACCATAACAACAGCGATTATATAATCTAGTAAATGAGTAAATATAACATGAACTTTCCATAAATGGTATGGTAGCCAACTTAGGCCTGGATTATCCCAAGGCAGTATGGACACTTCTTTTGGCCCAACTTAGTCTGTTAAGCAATACATACCAACCCAAAACTCTACACACCCTCATTCTCATTGCACATGCCTATAATAAGCAAAAGGATACCAGAAATGACCAATACAAAATCCATGGTCAGCTCTAAACAAGGGATCATAACAATATACTGAAGTCAACAAAGCTTATCCACCGAATACATAAAATATTTGCCACTAAGAGGTAGTCGGGGTAGATAGCCCTAGTTTGGTGGCCATTATTCTAACAAAGTTATCTTATTTTAAGGCTTCCATCCAGCATCTAAAAAACCCTTTAATCTATGCCTCATCCAACTAACATAAAACTTGACATTCAAACTTAACTTCGAGTATGACCCTGGCATTTTTCCTAAGCTTGAAGCAAAGTTATAAGAATTGGATCCAGCCTGTAAACTGGTCTAATAAAACATACGTACAATATGCAAATTTTAATTATATATATTGTGCTATGACCCCTTAGAAGTTCAAATGAATGTGTAGCACCCATCCAGGATGTTAGAGAATTAATCACTCATTAAATACATATGCAATAAAAGCTTTGTTTAACATAATTTCATTGATTTTCATTTCCACAACTCTTTTATATTTGCTCAATGATAATTGTTAATAATATGATGAATTCAGTAATATGTTAACTCTAAGATTTAAAACTTAAAATAAAAGTATAACAAAATACCACTAAAAAATATTTCCTCGATGGTTTGTTGAAACTCATCAGTTGCAATGTAGTTCTGCTAGTAGTAGGAGAGTGCTTCCAAGCATTATTTTCCCATTTTCTTTTCCCACTTGCCCAAAGGGAAACAACGGAATCCTCTCAGCCAACTAGGTGTTAGAATATGAAGGATGTGTGCTCGTTTTACCATTGACAATAACCTTGTCACCCAACCATAGGCCAAAGCCACCCTCCGAGCACCTTAACCTTGACAAAGAATCATTCCTGAAGCAAACCCTAGGCTAGATAGCCAAACAAAGGGTAGCGCACCTTTCCCCAAGGATAGCACACCAACAAGAGTTGATAAGATAGTCCAAACCCTAGCCAAGAGATAGTCCAAGCCAAAACGTAACTACTAGCTACAGCAGCTCTTCTCCAAACCTGCGCACAAGACTGCAACTGCACTGCGCGGAACTGGCTCTCTGCAACTGCTGAGATGTGTCAAATGAGAGACTGGTGCCATGTATTTATAGTGGTTTTGGCAGACTTACTGGGGCCAACTTCTCCTTCTGGATACCTGTCTGTTCAGTATATATTAATTCTTCTGGTTGACTTCTTCTCTTGGAGGCTAATAACCTAATACATATTATCTTCTTGAGCCGACAAGTCTTCTAGGGTTATTAGCCAACTCATTAGGGTTTCTCTTGCTTCCCGGAGTCTTCTATTCTCGTCAGGTTTACACGTGGAGGTAA
>SNQJ01S0000589.1:238484-258584 GCA_010110895.2 Picea sitchensis
TAAACATGGTAGGAACCAAGTGAGTAAACAATAGTGGCATCTCTAATACCCAATCAGTATTCTCAACTAACATCGAAGCATCCTTCCTTCCTAACCTACTTCCATCCTATCCTTTCCTCTATTGGACTAAGCTGGAGCATCAACTATATTAACCTAACTCCGAATAGAACCCGTAAACGAAAATGTCATACATCTCGACCAAGCTTCCCCAATTGGAAACTAGCAGTCACCATCACACGTCTAGGGGAGCGTGACTTCACACAACCCTCTCACGACTCTAGGTATCGGAGGATACATGGTGGGAAAAACCTCCACCCCTCCTAATAAAACTAGAGTCAACACCCTATATTGAGTCATACTGTGCAACTATTGTTCTTAGAGTCACGTCATCAAACAACCACTCTGGGCAAGTAGTGCAACCTGTCAAAACTACACTTACCATAGATTATGGAAATATTTTGAATCATAAATTAAATAACAAGTACAACTTATAGGATACACTATGTACTTGATGTTTACGACATTTAAGTTACTGCAACACTATAGTCATTTGGCTATCACATAGTTCATCAACCTGTAGGTTAGCTCACCAATAACTCATATCCATGCATATACATCATATTTCCATATAAGGATCCATATCTATATTGACATTCAATTAAGAAACGCATGTTTATTTTTAACATGCCTTGCATCTGTTATGCATTCACAATAGAACTTGAACTAGTATCAATGTACCAAAATTCCATATTTAAATTTGCATGTTTGAACATTCTCATAACTATCATAATTATTAATATATAACAATCAAAATAGCATTATGCAACACACAAATAGGTACAGATATACACATCTCAAATTTCTATGTCAGTCTAACTAAGTCCAAATAGTTACTAATCAATGAATTACCAAGATGAATAAAATCAAAGTTCTAATTGTCTAAGGTCAAAATATGGGGCATTATAGAATGTTCATCAAGGCATATGCTATGTAAAGGACATGGCCCCTAGGACCTCCGTGTCCATATCCCACATGTCGGACATGGACACGCTAGGACATGTGTCTGACACGTGCCCTAGCCATGTGACATGTCCTCCCTATTTGACTCTAAAAAACATTTTTCATTGTTATTTTCTCCCTTTCAGCTATATGGAAAGAGCTATTACAGTCTTTCATTGTGCAAAGGAAGGGTAATATCGAGATTTGAAGGGATTCCAAGTGTTTTGTAAATGTTCTATTTTCTAAAAAAATGGATCTTAATGTCTATATTTCATTTTTGTATTTGCAATTTGTAATTTTTTTAATATATATAATTTTTTTGAAAAAAAAAATAATATATATATATAACATGTCCTTCGTGTCCTGTTTCCGGGGTTGACGTGTCTCGTGTCAGACACTCGTATTTCCATGTCGACCGTCTCCCCTGTCCCATGTCTTCGTGCCATGTGACTTAGGGCATATGTGATGCATAGATAAGAGTGTTTTTTCATGAATTGCTGGTCGTTCTCTAAAAACAAGTGGTGACCAGTTTGTTGGTTGAAAGGAATAGCAGTCCAATAATTTATTAGCAGATGTTGTTCCGAGTTCTTCACGATTTGATATATGGTTGTGCTTTTCATAAGATAATCCAATGTGAACATTCAATCTTATGCTTTCCAGGGGGTTTATCTCAAGCATATCCAAACCCAAAATGCATGATTAACCTTACGTATTTTGCTCCTTTACCTTGAAGGTTTCAAAATCAAGGAGTGCACCCTTGGATGTAGACTGTACCCATTGATTCTCCAAAACAGTGCACTCAATGTGAATCCTTATTGTCATCCTCATGTCTATAAGAACTATCATTAGGATAAGGCCTTCAACATTTCCTTCGTCCATTGAACCATTTAACATTACCAATCTTGCTCTTAGCCTCCTTTGCCAAATCTTTAAGTTATAGAAGCCATCTCCTTTGATTTCTTCAAAAAGATGAACATGGTCAAGAAAACTTTCTTCAGGATATTAGTATCAATAAGATTCTCATAAGCTGGGATATACATTAATGAGTGATAATAGGTGTATCACCTCTACTCCTACATCTTCTCTGCATCTGAGAAAATTTTCTTTGTTGGTGTTGCTCCCACAAGACCAAGAAAGTGGATCTAAAGGAAACTCACAATAGAGATTTGGAAATCGGAACTAATCTGAAATCTGAGACTACTGGGGCAGAAACAGTAATAAATCAGTGCTAAAGCAGTAAATCGGCATCAACATCAGCAAGTTCATCACTAACAGCAGTATATTCAACACTAATCATCGATAGATTGACAACAGATTTCTGGAGTACAATCAACGGAGAGTTCAACAACAATAACAGCGTCTAAAAACCCATAAAATGTTATATAATCTAGTAAATCAGTAAATAGAACAGAAACTTTCCTGAGAATGTATGGTCTCCACTTCAGGCTCAGATTATGCAGAAAGGACACTGCTCTTGGCCCAACTTAGTCTCCTAAGTAATACCTGCAAAACCCAAAACTCAACGCATCCTCATTCTCATTGCACATGCCTATTAAATTTAAATAAGCAAAAGGATGAAAGAAATCACCAATACAAAATCCATGGTCGACTCTAAACAAGGGGTCATACCCATGTATAAAATATTTACCATTAAGAGGTAGTTGGGGTAGATGGGCCTAGTTTGGTGGCCATTATTTCTAACAAAGCTATCCTATTCTAAGACTTCCACCCAGCCTCTAAATACCCATTTAATCTATGCCTAGCCCATCTAACATAAAACTGGACATTCAAACTTAATTTCTTCACTGCAGAGTATGATAATCGAATTTTTCCTAATCCGGAAGCAAAGTTGTCACAACCGGAACCCACCAATTGGTCAGATCAGCAAGGCACTGGAACCGGCCTATGAACTAGTCTACTAAAACATACATGAAATATGCAAACTTTAATTTATATATATTATATATAGAATCTAGACATCAATGTAAATCTATGTTGCAGGAAACGGCCCCCCAGTCCCCATCCCGGTACCAAAAACTCATCAAAACAGGTACAAAACAGCCTGGAAAAGCCACTGGCCATACCGTACAACGTTTCCCAATTTGGAAACGCCATATGGTACAGCCGGTGACATTTCTTGACTGTTTTGGTGCAAATGACAGCCGTTTCTGCGGATTTTTCTTGCTGTGCGGACCTGTCCAAGTGGCCAAGAGGTCTGTGGGTCCCTTAGGTGGCAAAAGATCCCCCCATTGACCACTAATAAACATTTTAAATCTGTCCACATGCTCAATTAACTATCATCAACATTTCACACACCATTTCCCCTCAATTAAATTTTTAACATTACCATTAATTGTTTCAGGATGTTTGAGAGTGGTTCCAACCTCATTGGACTTCATATGGAAAAAGTAGAATTTTAGGCCTCATTCAAAATTCAGCAGACTTAACAGTTTTCAAGATTTCAAGATTGGCAGGATTGCAATGTTTCCACTGGATTCTATCATGTATGAGGGTATGGAACTGGCATTTAATCAAGAGCACCAAGCCCTCTATGTACCTCTATATCCACCGCTTCACATTTTTGGGGTCAACCGGTCCGTTTCTGATAACACTGCTCTCTACAATACAAGGATGTACAAGTGTCATACTAGGGTTTATCCAACCCCCATGATGAAACGTCCTCAAGGCATGATTCTCCTAGGGTTTAATGCCTCACTAGGATGGTGCACTCTCTAACAAGATGTTATTCTAATGCTCCCATTCCATGGTTGTATCCAAGTGTCCTCATGCAAGGCATTACTCCAGTAATTGTGTCCTACATGCCCTTTCATGTTAATATAGACATGGTTTTCCTTCTAAAATGTCATTTATGTGTATCATTCTTTTTTTCTTGCAAGATGATGTGTTATTTTAAAAAATACGCGCGCGTGTGTGTGTGTGTTTTCATCATTATCAATGTGCACACGTCTTGGCTCAATCATTCATCATGATGCATATAAACAAAACCAGAGATCAAATCATAGTTCATCATGCCACGGTATTTTTTATCACATCTATGATGAAAGCAGAAAAACATCATGCTATTGTTGTCCTTTAAAAATAATAAGATGCAATCAGCTTGCACTACAACATGTAATAATAGAAGAAATACCAAAGGGTAACTAGCATTGAAGGCAATGACTTCTGATAATTCCTATAGATTGTTTCAAGTTAATTTGATCAAAGTAACATGTAGAATAACTATTGTTTTGATGCATAAAGGTCTACTGCCAAACATCGAATGCTCATGCTTAAATGTATTAATTTCATCAAAACAGCTTACTGCATGCGATTGTTATGACGAAGAACTGTATATATGTTGATTAATTATAATTTCTGTTATCGTTTAGCATGAAATCCCTCAGTTCAAACCGATATCCATTGTTTCTTATATTAATCACATGTTACACTCTGGAACTGAAGATGTTACGCTCCACATAAGAAGAGACCTTAAAATTGGGCTTCTCACTTAAGACAGTTACACACATCAGTTTGCAGACAGTTACACACATCAGTTTCCAGCTATCTAACTACATATCCTTACCAATAGTCTCCACAAGAACATGATCCATCCCTGAAATGATGGAAACGGATTGCATCCCTTACTATAATTTCTCGCTTTACAATCTTGGAGATGAACTTAGTTGCACTGTGGCAGTCAACACATGCACGAAGGTTCTTTGTAATCCGAATAGGGGACCCAGGACTTGTATTGATAAGCGCAAAAGCAATTGCCAACTTCTCACTGTGACTCCATAGCATGCGTTCCTTCACCTCCTCTGCCACATCATGCAGCACAAGGCCCGTGTTGGGAACATACCCTGCGTCCTTCATCTGCCCAGCCAGAGACTTCAATGTTGCATAAATTTCATCGGAATGAGGATGTGATCTGTCGTCTGCAATGAATTGATGAACCCTGTTATTTATTTCGACCAAGGTGCATCCAGGTGTCATTTTCAACCCCTTATCTTTCATCATTGTTCTCACCTTTGCCACATCATCCCAACTGCCTGCTGCAGCATACATATTTGATAACAGTACATAATGTCCAGCATTGTCCGGTTCTAAATAAAAAAGTTGTTCTGCTACACGCCCTCCTAGTTCAACGTTGCAGTGAATTCTGCATGCACCAAGCAAGGTACCCCACACACCAGCATCAGGCTTCAATGGCATCTTTTTTATAAAGTCTTCTGCCTCATCAAGACGGCCCACGCGGCCAAGAAGATCAACCATACATGCATAATGCTCAACACTTGGCATGATATCATAATCTCGGACCATGGAATCAAAGATTTGCCAACCCTCATCCAACAAGCCTGCATGACTGCAAGCAGATAAAACGCATATGAAGGTGACGTGATCTGGGCTCAGACCTGTCTTTTGCATTTGTGAGAAAAGCTCAAGCGCATTCTCACCATACCCCTGCATTCCATACCCGGCAATAATGGCACTCCATGAGACCACATCTCTTTCATGCATTATGTCAAACAGCTTCCGCGCCATGTCTATGCTACGTATTTTCCATACATGTCTACAAGCGCAGTCCCTACAGAAACATTGGACTCAAATCCACTTTTAATCAAGTAACCATGGATCCACTTGCCTGGTTGCAGTGCTGCCAAATATGCACAAGCAGGGACCAAAGACTTCACAGTGGCCAAGTCAGGTTTCATATTTGTAAGCTGCATTTGATAAAAGAGCTTCAAGGCCTCACGAGAATTCCCACTCAGGGCATAACCTGTGATCATCGCACTCCACTCACGACACCACATCTCTTCTCGACATTTTGTCAAACACTTGGCGTGCAGTCTTTATCCTTCCACATTTGGCATACATATCTATGAGAGCAGTTCCCACAACAGCATCCAAATCAAATCCCTGTTGAATGACATAATCATGGATCCACTGGCCTTGTTGCAGAGCTGCTAAATTAGCACATGCTGGAAGCACACTCTTTACGGTAACCAGGTCCGGCTTCATATCCTCTGACAGCATATGATTAAAGAGCCTCAAGGCTTCATTGGCAAGTCCATTCTGGGCATACCCAGCTATCATAGAATTCCATAAAACCACAACTCGTTGAGGCATTTTATCAAACAGTTGGAGTGCATCCTCTAATCTCCCACACTTGGCATACAAACCTATAAGAGAATTACCCACAAACACATCAAACTCAAATCCATTTCTGATAACATGGTCATGAATCTCCTTACCATATTGCAGAGCAGACAGAGAGGCGCATGCTTTGAGTGCATAAGGGAATGTAAAATTGTCAGGCTGTTTTCCGGCCAGTTGCATTTGGTAATACAGAGAAAGCGCTTCATAGCAGGAGCCATTCCTGGCATACTCTCTGATCATTACATTCCACAAGCAAACCTTTGGCCTGTGAATTTTGTCAAAAAGGAGGCGTGCGTGCTCAATNTCCTTCATCTGCCCAGCCAGAGACTTCAATGTTGCATAAATTTCATCGGAATGAGGATGTGATCTGTCGTCTGCAATGAATTGATGAACCCTGTTATTTATTTCGACCAAGGTGCATCCAGGTGTCATTTTCAACCCCTTATCTTTCATCATTGTTCTCACCTTTGCCACATCATCCCAACTGCCTGCTGCAGCATACATATTTGATAACAGTACATAATGTCCAGCATTGTCCGGTTCTAAATAAAAAAGTTGTTCTGCTACACGCCCTCCTAGTTCAACGTTGCAGTGAATTCTGCATGCACCAAGCAAGGTACCCCACACACCAGCATCAGGCTTCAATGGCATCTTTTTTATAAAGTCTTCTGCCTCATCAAGACGGCCCACGCGGCCAAGAAGATCAACCATACATGCATAATGCTCAACACTTGGCATGATATCATAATCTCGGACCATGGAATCAAAGATTTGCCAACCCTCATCCAACAAGCCTGCATGACTGCAAGCAGATAAAACGCATATGAAGGTGACGTGATCTGGGCTCAGACCTGTCTTTTGCATTTGTGAGAAAAGCTCAAGCGCATTCTCACCATACCCCTGCATTCCATACCCGGCAATAATGGCACTCCATGAGACCACATCTCTTTCATGCATTATGTCAAACAGCTTCCGCGCCATGTCTATGCTACGTATTTTCCATACATGTCTACAAGCGCAGTCCCTACAGAAACATTGGACTCAAATCCACTTTTAATCAAGTAACCATGGATCCACTTGCCTGGTTGCAGTGCTGCCAAATATGCACAAGCAGGGACCAAAGACTTCACAGTGGCCAAGTCAGGTTTCATATTTGTAAGCTGCATTTGATAAAAGAGCTTCAAGGCCTCACGAGAATTCCCACTCAGGGCATAACCTGTGATCATCGCACTCCACTCACGACACCACATCTCTTCTCGACATTTTGTCAAACACTTGGCGTGCAGTCTTTATCCTTCCACATTTGGCATACATATCTATGAGAGCAGTTCCCACAACAGCATCCAAATCAAATCCCTGTTGAATGACATAATCATGGATCCACTGGCCTTGTTGCAGAGCTGCTAAATTAGCACATGCTGGAAGCACACTCTTTACGGTAACCAGGTCCGGCTTCATATCCTCTGACAGCATATGATTAAAGAGCCTCAAGGCTTCATTGGCAAGTCCATTCTGGGCATACCCAGCTATCATAGAATTCCATAAAACCACAACTCGTTGAGGCATTTTATCAAACAGTTGGAGTGCATCCTCTAATCTCCCACACTTGGCATACAAACCTATAAGAGAATTACCCACAAACACATCAAACTCAAATCCATTTCTGATAACATGGTCATGAATCTCCTTACCATATTGCAGAGCAGACAGAGAGGCGCATGCTTTGAGTGCATAAGGGAATGTAAAATTGTCAGGCTGTTTTCCGGCCAGTTGCATTTGGTAATACAGAGAAAGCGCTTCATAGCAGGAGCCATTCCTGGCATACTCTCTGATCATTACATTCCACAAGCAAACCTTTGGCCTGTGAATTTTGTCAAAAAGGAGGCGTGCGTGCTCAATGTTGACCGTGGCATACAGAGTGGCGAGCTTGGTTTGTAAAAAAATGTTTACTTGAAATCCATTAATTAGCATGTGGGCATGGACTTGGTTAAGTGTTTGGATATTGGTACATTGGTGAAGGACAGACGCGTAATATGCATCCGTGAATAAGCCAGCCCTCCTCTGTAGCAACCCAACTCCATCTGTGAAAAATCTTGGTGAGTGAAGTTGGTAGAGTGCTTTCATACCGAACTGGAACGAGCAAAAGATTCATCGCTTAGAACCTGAAATAGAACGGCGATGTAAGCTTGAGGAGAAGCAGCCAAATTCTGTGTATTTAGGTGTATGTTAGCCAAATCTCCGGGGTTCTGATACAGCCCGTTCTTAGAGCAATTCACAAGGCTCGAGTGGGAGTATATAACTATGAACCTTAAGGCGTGCATCACAGGAAATGGTATCGCTATGTACTCGGAAAACTTGCAGTGCTTTAGCACTCGAGTCACCACTCCCACAATCTTATCATTTAGTTTCAACGACACAGCCCAATCAACTCCTAAAATCACATGGATTTAAGGAAAAACATGGGTGGATTTGGGGGTTCATAATATGTACATCTGCTCATGATTATCCAATGCCTTTTTATTTCAAATTTCAAGGATTAGGGTTAGAATGATATGTGAAAATGAAATTTGGTCATGATTATCTAATGCCTTACTTTTTATTTCAAATTTCAAGGGTTAGAATGATATGTGAAAATGAAATTTGATTAACGATTAAAACGAATAATATGTGAAAATGAAATTTGATTAGGGATTAAAACAATATGTGAAAATAAAACTTGATTAAGGTATTGATTTATTTTCATTTGAAACTTTAAACGATGATGTGAACTTCCTTGGCACTACATTTATTGAATATAAATAGTAAGTTTTTAAGGAAATATGAGGTGGATTTGGATTTTTAATATGTGTATATAGTTTATAATCTCTAATGTTATAAGTTTAATTTTTATTTCTAAGTGTTTTATGGTTATTTTAAAATGATCTAAGTATAATTATGAGTATCTAATTCATGGTTTCATGTGTGCTAAAAAGCATCAATCTTCCATATCGACCTTTTCCAACCAATGCAATCTTTGTGCCCCAACATTGAGGCATGTAGCAAGCATCATAAACTCTAGGAGGGATGCCCATGGTGGCCTCATTTCAAAAGGTGGACTCGAGGAGCAATGCCCTAACAATAATTGGTGCATAAAGCACTATGTGTGCAAAGTTCCAATGTATGCACATAAGCTTCAGCAAACTATGGACACACGCTTCAACAACCTACATATACACACCTACAACCAAAAATACTAACCATCATTAAAACGATCATGGTAACCCAACACATACATGGTGCCAACAACAACGTGTGGCACCTCAAGAAAATGAAATGATATCAACAACTACAAAATGAATTACTTTTAACAATCAAATATATATCATTGAAACTAAAATGTATTTATATATATGTCATGGGCCGACGGTGATGGTTCGGGATTGATTACAGCAAAAAACATATATTTTGCCCTCCAGAATCGTAGCTTCTCCGAGCCGTGCTTGCCATGGATTAATAAAATTTGGAGATTACAGCTGCCTCTTAAACTTAAGTTATTCTCCTGGCTGGTTGGCAATAACAAACTTCTTACCTGGGAAGTGTTACAAAGGCGTGGCTGGGTGGGGCCGAGCCTTTGTTTGCTTTGCAGAGCTGCTCCTGAGAACCTATTTCATCTTCTAATGCAATGTCCCTTCTCCAATGAAGTCTGGCACCGAATTACTGTGCATTATAATTTACTATCCTCCTGGAGTGGTTCCACCATAATGGATAGTTTTCCTTGCTGGATTACCAGTTCTTCGAGCCCGCCTTGTCTGGTGATACAATTCTGCTGGCAAATCTGGTTAGAGCGGAACAGAGTTCTTTTCGAGGATTCCAGCCCTAATCCGCCCAGGGTGTATTCCAAGATAAGAGCCTCCTTCAACTGGAAAACGCCCAAGGTCAGAGATCATCCTCACCGTGCTTTATCAATCGACTTGACCGAGGGGCACTCTATTGCCTTTTTTGACGGAGCTGCGTTGGCCAATGGTTCCAACTGTGGCGCTGGAGGTTTCTTCAAGTCTCACAAGTCCAGGACCTCTAGCTGGTTTATAAACCTCGGCCCTGGCACAAACACAAAAGCCGAACTTTTGGGTTTATGGACTACTCTCACACTGGCAGCTATTTGGTCTCTCGATGCTCTACACGTCCAGGGTGACTCCAGAGTGATAATAGACTGGATCTCAAACAAGGGCAGGCTCAACTCCATACTTATGGCAGGCTGGATGCAGAAAACGAGGGATCTTATGCAGTGTTTTTCCAATATCTCCTTCCTTCATGTTTCTCGTGTTTTTAATCGGACTGCCGATGCTCTATCCAAGAGAGCTCTTTCCGAGGAGACTGGAAAGCTCTCGATCTACCACTGTGATAATGGGATCGAGAGCTCCATTACCTCCTTAAACATTTTTTATTGAAGCTGGCATCCAAAAGAAACAATCCGAAGTACTGCAGTCATCTGGACTTGATCCTGTTGGTGGCTGGACAGTCACCGCATTCATATTCGATTCTCATGCTCTTATGTATGGACTGATTACTCATCTATAATGCTTTGTTTGTCAGATTCAGATATGGCAAGAGCTTGCTGAGCAACCGTATACAGTCTGCCCATGTAAATGATTTTTATAGCAATATAAAATCGAGTTAATTTTTTTTGGAAAAGAAAAAAAAAAGTATACTAACATAATATATAATATATTTTCTTTCTCTAGTTTTCTTTCACAAAACACTACATAGAGAATTTGCTTCCAAATACAAAAAGTTTTACATTTTAATTTGTTTGTGCTTATTGTATTTATTATTTGCTTTATTTATATTTTTGTTTATGAATAATTTTTTAGTTTAATATTCTTTTAATTGTTTTTGGTTTTCTATTAAAAAAAAATTACATTTTAATTTGTTTGTGTTTATGGTATTTATTATTTGCTTTATTTATATTTATGTTTATGCATAAATTAATTAGTCTAACATTTTTTTAATTGTTTTTGGTTTTCCATCTCAGAACCAAACCACAAGGTGCCAAAATATCCTATGAGATTGAAAATTACCATAATTACAATGAAAGCCAATATTATACTCATCTAGGTGAGACTCTCAAACTTGCCCATGCAGTTCTATGACGAAGAAATGCATGAAGAAATAAGAATTACCCTAAATAAATATATATGTTTTAGTAGAAAAAGTGAGATTAGGTAAAATCTCGTTTATCAAGGCTCTAATTAGCATGGAATTTATGTATGCTAGTATGGTCAAATTTAATAGAGGTGGTCGACACCCACGTGGTGGCAATATAACCACAATCTAATTGTACAACTTGATTTTATGTAGATCAACGACGTTATAAACAATGTTATGTACGTAAGATGGAACTCGATTCCTACATACATTGTACAATGCCATAATCGACCTCGAACAACTTCAATCTTGACGAACAAGATTTAGCGTGCACCAAAGCATTAGATAAGTGAATTGGTTGCATGTATGTAATTAGTTATTAAACCATATTTAAGTAAAAGCTTAGTAGACAATATCATTTTAGATCTAAATGGAATGTTTTCAATAGGCTTAAAAAATGGTGCCTTTAGAAATAGGGTTGGCATTGTTTAGGGTGTCTTTTTTATCTGGATTTAATGAGCAGAACAAAATGAATACATATTATTATTAAAATATGCTTAACACAAAATCACAGATATACATTAAAATTGGTTTCTATTCAATAAGGAAATAAGTTGAAACTATAAAATGTAGCGGAAAACAAGCTTGCTGAAATGGTAGTGGCTTATCTCTTAGAAGAGATGTGACGGATGTGCTCATTCGCAAGAAGATGAGTACAATGAGGCTCTAGAGGCCTTTTTACAATAAGCAGGAATGCCAAAAACCCTAGACATCCAAAAACCTAACTTTGGGAGATCAAGCGCCAAAAATCATGTGGGCCCCGTTGGGGTAAGTTAGTACATCAACTTCCTGTGGTCATAACTTTTGTATACGATCTTCGTTTTAGACGCACAATAGCCCGTTGGAAAGGTCTATCTGATGACTACACATGTTGTCATCAGACTCTAACTTCATCTACAGTTTGACTGTGGCGAGCCCTAGAAACATTGTTTAGGGCCTCAAAACGGCCTCGAAAGTCACGGACACGAAAACTAGGAAAAAACTGCCAACATGAGCCAGTTGGAATAGGTGGGAGGCCACCGACATCCATCTGGATCAATCCTCCCCCCTTAGAAAGTAATGGTCTCCATTGCGTTCAGTGCCCCCATCAGATGAGGAAATTTATGTTGAATTTGGCCCTCGGTGAGCCACTTCCCTTGGTGCAAGAGTTGCCCTGCTTTGACAACTCGATAAAGTTGGATCCTTTACTGGCGAGTGCCCTTAACCTGTGTGTCCACAATATGATTAGCAGATGCTTGTTGTATGCAGTCGGGGTTGAGCTGTGTTGGTGTCAATTGTTCTGCTATCTCTGAGGTGTCCAATAATGGTGGGAATTAAGGCCGAAGGAGATCCACATTGAACACTGGGTGAAGGCCAAGGAAAGGAGGAATGTTGAGCTCAAAAGCATTGTCACCCACAGCCTTGGTGATGGTGTACAATCCATAACAGAGTAGGAGAAGCTTCTGATGGGGCCCTATAAGGCGTTCTTTATACAAGTGTAACCAAAATTTGTCTCCCACCTAAAACTTATGTGGCACCTGGTGTTGATCATGGCATTGCTTGTACTTGGCATTAGACTTCTGTAAAATATTTTGAACCTGTTGGCGAATGTGTTGGATTCACTCAATGAACCAGGTGGCTTTTTCAACTTAAGTTGGAGCAGGTGACGAGTCGGTTGGGGTGGCCGCAAGGGGTAGTGAAATATCCATGGGACCCAATGGTTGGAATCCCAAGCCCACCTGAAAGGGACTGTGGGCAGTTGAGCTATGTAGGGCTCAGTTGTAGCTATGTTGAACATAGGGAAGACTCTCATCCCATGTGTGGGGGTGCTTGTAATTGTACATGCCCAAGATATGCATGATCATTCAATTTACGACCTCGGTTTGGCCATCTGTCTGGGGGTGGAAGGCCATGGATCTAGTGAGCTTGGTGTCCAGTAGTGACCAGAGGCTCGACCAGAATGTGTTGAGAAATCGACTGTCCCGAGATGAGACAATGGTTTGTGGGATTCCAAAATGTACCCATACTCGTTCAATGAAGAGCTTGGCAGTGGCCTCTACTATGATGCTCTTCTTGCAAGCGGCCAGAATCGCCATCTTAGAAAAGCGATCAACAACCACAAAAACACAGTCATTTCCCCTCTTGGTGGACGGGAGGCTTGGCATGTAGTCTATTGAGATGGATTCCCATGGCCTATCAGGAGTAGGAAGAGGGGTGTACAGACCCTGTTTCTTAGTGGTCAGTTTGGCAATAACGCAACCAATGCAGGACTTGATATACTTGCTGACATCTTGTCGAAGTTTCGGCCAGTAGAAATGTTTCTGCAACATTTCCACTATCTTTTTGACACCGAAGTGTCCTGGCACCCCACTGTAATGGGCTTCTCAAATCATCTTCGCTCGCTCGCTTGATGGAACACATATATGGCCCAGATGGCACAACAATCCATCCTGAAGATGGAAATTGGTGACAACTGAATTTTCACCCAACATTTGGTAGGTGGTGGCGAATTCTAGATCTGTCTCATAAAGTTGGGGCCATCCATAGGTCTCATGGCCACAAGAGTCTAGCACCGTGGTGAGTGTCGTGACTGGCAGTCGGCTGAGGCAATCAACAACTCGGTTGGTATTTCATGTTTTATACCTAATGTTGAGGTGGAATTGCTGCAAGTATGTGGACCACTTCTGATGGCAGTCATTCTGCAATTTTCCTTGTGTCTGCATGAACTGCAGTGTCTTATGATCAGTGTGTATGATTGTGTCCTTCCCAAGAATGTAATGTTTCCACTGGCGGTAGGCTTGCACAATGTAGTACATTTATTTGTCATAAGTAGGGTACTTACGGATAGCATCTGATAGTGTCTCACTATGATAGGCCACGGGGTGGTCATGTTAAGTGATAATGACGCCCACAACATAGTCTGAAGCATCTACCTTGATCTCAAAGGGTTGTTGTAGGTCCGGTAATGAGAGTATTGGGGTTGAGCACAAGCGTTGTTTCAAATCATCGAATGCCTGTTTTTGGGACAGGCCCCACACAATTTTTTCCTTACCACCCCTGGTTACTAGGCTGAGGGCCCATGCAATATGGGAGAATCCCAACACAAACCTGCGGTAGAAACTAGCAAGGCTCAAGAAGCTTCGAATCTCAGTGAGTGTGGTTGGGGCTGGCCAGTCACGGATGACCTGGATCTTGGTTGGATCCACATGTACACCATGTTGATCAATGATGTAGCCCAAGTAGTGGACCCTGTCCATGTCGAAGGAGCATTTTTCCAAGTTGGAATATAGCTTGTGTTGCGTAGGGTGTGCAAAACCTGTTGAATTTGTTGCAAGTGTTTCGCCCAAGTCTTGTTGTAGATGAGGATGTCATTCAGATACACCACTACAAAAGTATTGGTGAATGGTCGCAGGATATCATCCATCATCCTCATGAAAGTTGTTGGAGCATTTGTCAAACCAAAGGGAATGACCAACCATTCAAAAAGACCTTCTTTTGACTTGAAGGCGGTCTTCCATACATCTGTCTGTTCTATTGGGACCTGGTGGTTGCCAGAATTCAGATCAATCTTGCTAAAGTATTTGGCCCCTGTGAGTTGATCAAGGAGGTCGTCGATTCAGGGAATCAGATACCGGTTCCTGACTGTGATTTTATTTAGGGCCCGGTAATCAATGCAGAGTCGTCAGGTTCCATCTTTCTTCTGTACCAGCACGATTGGGCTCCCATAAGGTGATGAGTTGGGATGGATGTGCCCCTTGTGGAGAAGTTCTTGGATCTGTCACTTGATCTCCTCATTCTCTAACAGAGAGCAACGGTAGACTGGCCCATTGGGCAGCAATGCGTCGGGGGTTAGATCGATGGGATGCTTGACCTGACAGTGCAGAGGAATCCCTCTAGGTGAGGAGAAGATATATGAGTATTCTTCCATGACCTTATCCACTTGCTTCTATTGTGTGGAGAGGTCGTACGTAGAGGCCCTGGATGTGGCTGCGATCTTTCGCTCATTCTGAGAGAAAATCACAAAAAAGACAAAATTCCTGGTCTGAGAGATGACCTTCCTGCATTGCTTGGCAGAGATCAAGGATATAGCACTAGGTGGGACAGCCTTGGGTATCCTATACAATTTCTTGTTCAAAGTAATAATAACACTATGAGGCCTAGACTCATATACAGCATGACGCTTCCATAAATATGGTTGGCCCAAAAGAACATTACAAACTTCAAGAGGAGAAACATCACACAATACCTCGTCTTTGAAGGGCTTGATGTTGTATGATAGGCGACATTGTTGGCTGACGCAGAGATCGCTTCCTTGGTGGAGCCATCCAATGGTGTAAGGATGCGAATGCGGTGTTGTTGGTAGGGCTAGCCGCTTGACGACCTCTGCTGAGATGAGGCTCTTCTGGCTACTGCTATCAACGATGAAGTGCAGTCGGGTACCCTTCACCCACATCTGTGAATGAAAAATATGCTCGCCTTCTTCTGGCTCGTCTAGTTCACCAGGATGGAGCTTGGTCGTAGCAACGGTAGCACTAGGTTCCATGTCAATGATCCGTCTCCCCCTTTCTGGTTCTGACTCAGAGTCGGAACCCACATCTGATTCAGAGGATTTCATTTCAGCCACCAGTGACTGCTTTGAGCGGCAATCAACAGTGTTATGCCAGGGGCTCTTATGGAAGTCACACAACTTCTCGGTATCTTTCTTTCTCTTTTCAGTGTCCTTCTTTTCTTGCGTCTTGGACTGGTTTTCCTGAGGCTGTCCATATTTTCTTTGTCCTTTGTTTGGCGGGTTTGGGCTGCCCTTTACTTGCTTTTGCTGTGAGGGGTTGCCAGACCCAAATTGTTGCATCTTTTGTTTAAGCTTATGCTCGATTTTGACAGCATAGCGATAGGCTGCGCGTAAGGATGATATGTCCAGAAACTCCATTTCGGCCTAGATGTATCTATGCAGACCGTCGCGATACTTTAGTACCAGATGTCGCTCAAAATCTTTGATACTCAGCTTGGTGCGCAAGGTATGGAAGATATTTGTGAACTCGAGCACTGCTTAGTCTCTTTCCTGCTACAATGTGGTCCCTTTTGTATACAAGTCGTCATAACTTCCAACAGGGTAGTATTGTTCCTTAATAACATCCCTGAAGGACTCCCAGGTGACCGTGATTGTAAATAATGAGGGTTCCTTTGTTTCCTTTTGCTCACAGAAAGTTTCCCACCAATCTTTGACATGGGGAATGACTTTGAGGAGTGCAAAGTAATATTTTCTCTATTCGAGAAGTTATGGACAGAGAAATACCCTCTAGTAGATTCAACCATTTGTCTACAACATATGCGTCTATCTGACCTTAAAAGATAGGAATATCAAAGTTTATTTGTACCTTGAAGGGGGTGACACCTTCGTTTGAGGAAGATGCGTCGCATGTTGGTAGCCATCGAAGGATTTGCGCAAAACTATCCATCATCTCGTTCCTCTGTTGTGTGAGGGATTCCTCGAGCAACATTTTGAAAGGATCTCATGTCCCTTCGTCTTTATTTTCTCTTGCCATGAGAGTTCGCTTGTGTGTGAGAAAGCTTTTTTACTCAAGAGAAACAAGCTCGAGACCCAATTCTTTGTACCCTGACTTCGTTGGGGACATGCATTAAGAACAACAAGGAGCAGACCACTTTGATACCACTGATCCAGATTTTATGAGCATAACGAAATGAATACAGATTATTATTAAAAGGTTCTTAACACAAAATCACAGATATACAATGAAATTGGTTTCTATTCAATAAGGAAATAAGCTGAAACTGTAAAATGCAGTAGAAAACAAGCTTGTTGGAATGGTAGCGACTTATCTATGAGAAGAGATGTGACGGCTGCACTCATTCGCAAGAAAATGAGTACAATGAGGCTTTGAAGGACTTTTTACAATAAACAGGAATGCCAAAAATCCTAGACATTCAAAAACCTAACCCTAGGAGATGAAGCGCCAAAAATCATGTGGGCCCCATTGGGGTAAGTTAGTACGTCAACTTCCTGGGGTTGTAACTTTTGAATACGATCTTTGTTTTAGGCACATAATAGCCTGTTGGAAAGTTTTGTCTGAGGAATACACATGTTGTCGTCAGACTTGACTCTGTCTACAGTTTGTCTATGGTGAGCTCTGAAAACGTTATTTAGGGCCTCAAAACGGCCCCGGAAGTCAGGGACCCGAAAACTACGAAAAAACTGCCAAACTAGAAAACTGTCAAAATGAGCCAGTTGGAATAGGTGGGAAGCCACCGACATCCATCTGGATCAATTTTAGAGACTTTACAAGTGGGCCCCAAAGATAAATGCACCTTTCAATTCCCAAAAGTGAATGGAGAAGGATTTTAAAAACGAAAAAGAATGTTTTAAATGATTTAGAATTAGAATCATGAAGGAGATGGAAGTGTTGTCTCTTCATTGATGAGAAATAATTGTCTCTCATTTTGGTATTAACATTTTCAACATTGTGATAGAATTGTCTCTCATTTTGGTATTATCGTTGTTAGCAACAATTGTGGTATCGGGGAACAAAGGTACGCAGGTCTGCGGGATTGCGCGATAAGTGCCCAAGTGCAGCACACAGAAGAAATTTGTTTGGGGCCCGAGTCAAGCAAGCGAGCCTGATCATGGACATGAGAAGCGGCGAAAAAGATCTAGATCGTCCGTTTGGGAAAGGACGCGTGGTGGAAGATCGGCGTCATCGGGAAAGTCCCGACAAGGAAGCGCCCATCGGGGAACTTGAAGCCATCGGGATATCGGGGATCTTGGGGACGAGTGATTCGTGCACTTCAAAAGTGCGAACCGCGAAACCCCGATGGAGAGTATGGTCAAAGGAATATGGTAGTGGTCACTTGGACCAGGGCCTAGTCAAAGGGCTAGCACGGAAGGCGCATCGGCAATTGAAAAATAGCGAGTCCCGTGGACACAAACATTGTGTCATCGTGAACGCCGAAACTCCGATGGAGGGTTTGGCTACGGTCACACGAAGACAGGTCATATGGATCGTGTTCTAGCCGGTAGGGGCTAGCTCATAGTGGTGGAGCTCATCGCATATCGGGTATCGGATTTCGGGAAGCTGACACCCCTTATTTCTTGCACTTTGAAACTCCGAACCCCGAATTTCTGATAGCGCCCAGAATCAGGCCCACGGATTTGGTGCCTGGTCGTCGAGAAGGAGGCCTGGGGGAGGGGCGTTTATGTTTGTCATTCTGCCTCTTAGACCCCGATGACACGTATCCTCCATTTCATCATCTTGCACTCCTAGCCACCTCTGCCTCAGCTCATTGCCCCCACCTTGTTCAGTCACCGAATATCCTCTGTTGTCCCCACGTCATCTTCTTGTGCCACATCGCATCTACGCCTTTAGCTCCTAAGAGCCCACGTATACCCAATATCCTGTCTGTCATGCCCATCACCTCAGCCTTGTCAGCTCCGTCCACATTGACCAGCCGAGTCCCCCTTCAGAAATCCAGCAAAGCAACAGATTGCCAAAGGTATGCTACCACATCTCCCAAATGAATATTTGACCAGAGCCTCTCAGGTCCCGATGAATCAGTTAATGCAAATGAGGAAGGTGGGTGATACATCATCTCCTTCCTTAAATAGAAGGTTAGAAAGGATCATGCACAGAGACAAGCATTGAATTCATGATATGATCGCGCCTTCAGCGCCTGAGTCAGTTCCAAGTATATGTAGGCATTTTCGCCATTTTGTAAAGGATCGATGGTTGAGCAGAGCTCCCGGTTGTAAAACTTTAATGAAGCACTGTTTTCTGGTTATTTCTAGACTTCTGATATTTCTTGCCTTATGAATGCCAGTATCTTTACATCTTTGTTATACTGTGTTAGAGCAGCTCGGAATTGGAGGATCCAGTCGAGTTGTAGTTGTTATAGGATGATGTTGTAATGGATCACTGTAATGGTTACGGAGTCTCTAATCGGTTCTTGTGATTTCCTTAACGCTGAATGACTTGGAATTGGAGGATCCAGTCAAGTCTTCTCTTTGGTTTCTTGAAGCCCTGAACCAGGAGGATCCTGCGTTCAGAGTTTTTCCCCTACAAACCACTGTAAGCCTGTTGCCCAGAGTTGTTTGTTCACCTTTCTTACTAAGTCTTCCACCTGCTCATCTTTTAATCAACCCACTGGCTGAAGTCAGGATTCCAGACCTCCTTTGTTCTTTATGTACCAGATCCAGTCCCCGAGTTAGAGTGATATATCCTCGAGTCTCTACCCATTTGATCGCCTATTTATCAAACCGTGACATAAAAACTGATGGGCGTCGGGCTCTGCTCCTGCAAGCAATCCAGGAGTGACTTTCGATGCTAACATTTCTGGCACCATTGCCGGGGACGAAATTGAAGATTTTCCCTGGGTAGAATGACATTGAGCCTCTGAATCCGAAGGTGCATTGGATTATCGGAGCCTTTCAAGATTGTTAATTTGCACCTGGCGACTCCATTGTGACGACTCCGCTGGGGAGAACCTGCTCTGTTAATTGTGGCTTTCCGAGGCAGGCATACGCGGTCTCATCCACAGCTGCCTCTAGCTACGCCTGAAACAGATCCAAAGGCGGTGCTCAGAAATGGAAAGGCCTCTGAAGAAGAAGTGTCCATCACCGAACCAGGTTATCCACCATATCCTTCTGTTGGAGCTCCTTTTTCTCCTCCTCAGTTATTTGACAGGCCTGTCTCTGCAGTTTCCCATTTCCTAAATTTTGGGAGTGTTCCTGTTGAGTTTTCCTCTCCTGGTCTGGGACCAGAGGGACAAGAC
>SNQJ01S0000589.1:263705-299870 GCA_010110895.2 Picea sitchensis
GGATCCTGACTGCTACAGATTTCTTTACCAAGTGGATTGAAGCTATTCCCACCAGGAGTGCTTCCCACAAGGTAATCATTGGATTCTTGGAGGACCTCATCACAAGGTTCGGCTTCCCAAATAAGATTGTCACTGATAATGCAGCCGCTTTCGGGTCTGAACCACTAGCCAAGTTCTGTGAACAATTCAGGATCAAATTGATTCACTCCGCCCCATATTATCCACAGGGCAACGGTCTAGCGGAATCCTCCAACAAAAGCCTGATAAGGATCATCAAAAGGTTGTTGGAAGACAACAAAAGGGCTTGGAATTCAAAGTTGAAATTCACCCTATGGGTTGATTGGGTGACTACAAAGAGATCTATAGGTCTCTCCCCTTTCCAATTAGTCTACGGGGCCGAAGCCGTCTTCCCTTCTCAGCTGGCCATTCCCGTAGCGAAATTCTTCCAGGATTATCAAGAGGAGCCCAATGATATGATCAGAAGGATTCATCAGCTAGTAGAGGTCCAACAGGCTAGGGAGCAGACAGTGGAAAGGATTCAGGACCATCAGCAAAAGATCAAGCAGGTCTTCGATAAGAAGGCCAAGAAGGAGCGGTTCCAAATAGGAGACCTGGTGCTGAAATGGGATGCTCCTAAACAAGATAAGGGCAAACACAACAAATTTGAAGCCCTGTGGATTGGGCCTTTCAGAATCTCCAAGATTTTCTCAAATAACACGTATAGTTTGCGAGGTTTGGAAGGCGAAGAAGTTTTCAGCAGCCCAGTAAATGGGCACTTTCTTAAAAAATATTTTGTCTGAGCCTCCAGTGGCTCCTATGTTTTGTAAATATTGCCTTTTCTGTACTTTGTTTTTACTTTTGTTTCGGCTTAGTAAGTGACTCCATAGCCCAACAGCAAGGCACTGGAACTGCAAAATGAGTCCTTAGAGAATCAGAGGGATGACTCTATCCCCCATGGAGCCTAATGTTAGCAACAATTGTGGTATCAGGGAACAAAGGTACGCAGGTCTGCGGGATTGCGCGATAAGTGCCCAAGTGCAGCACACAAAAGAAATCTGTTTGGGGCTCGAGTCAAGCAAGCGAGCCTGATCATGGACATGAGAAGCAGCGAAAGAGATCTAGACCGTCCGTTTGGGAAAGGATGCGTGGTGGGAGATCGACGTCATCGGGAAAGTCCCGATAGGGAAGCGCCCATCGGGGAACTTGAAGCCATCAGGATATCGGGGATCTTGGGGACGAGTGATTCGTGCACTTCAAAAGTGCGAACCGCGAAACCCCAATGGAGAGTATGGTCAAAGGCATATGGTAGTGGTCACTTAGACCAGGGCCTAGTCAAAGTGCTAGCACAGAAGGTGCATCGGCAATCGGAAAATCGCGAGTCCCGTGGACACAAACATTGTGTCATCGTGAACGTCGAAACTCCGATGGAGGGTTTGGCTACGGTCACACGAAGACAGGTCATATGGATCGTGTTCTAGCCGGTAGGGGCTAGCTCATAGAGGTGGAGCTCATCGCATATCGGGTATCGGATTTCAGGAAGCTGGCACCCCTTATTTCTTGCACTTTGAAACTCCGAACCCCGAATTTCCGATAGCGCCCAGAATTAGGCCCACAGATTTGGCGCCTGGTCGTCGAGAAGGAGGCCTGGGGGAGGGGCATTTATGTTTTTCATTCTGCCTCTTAGACCCCGATGACACATATCCTCCATTTCATCATCTTGCACTCCTAGCCACCTCCGCCTCAGCTTATTGCCCCCACCTTGTTCAGTCACCGAATATCCTCTGATGTCCCCATGTCAGCTTCTTGTGCCACATCGAATCTACGCATTTAGCTCCTAAGAGCCCACGCATACCCAGTATCCTGTCTGTCATGCCCATCACCTCAGCCTTGTCAGCTCCGTCCACATTGACCAACCGAGTCCCCCTGCAGAAATCCAGCAAAGCAGCAGATTGCCAAAGGTATGCTTCTACATCTCCCAAATGAATATTTGACTAGAGCCTCTCAGGTCTCGATGAATCAGTTAATGCAAATGAGGAAGGTGGGTGATACATCATCTCCTTCCTTAAATAGAAGGTTATAAAGGAGCGTGCACAGAGACAGGCTGTCAGTTCATCCTGACAAAGATCGCGTCTGACAGACGACTGTATGGGCATTCTGCCCAACGTCTGCATGCGTAGCCTAACAGAGAAGCTCCTCAATGTCAAGCATTGAATTCATGATATGATCGTGCCTTCAGCGCCTGAGTCAGTTCCAAGTATATGTAGGCATTTTTTCCATTTTGTAAAGGATCGATGGTTGAGAAGAGCTCCCGGTTGTAAAACTTTAATGAAGCACTGTTTTCTGGTTATTTCTAGACTTCTGAGACTTCTTTCCTTATGAATGCCAATATCTTTACATCTTTGTTATACTGTGTTAGAGCAGCTTGGAATTGGAGGATCCAGTCGAGTTGTAGCTGTTATAGGATGATGTTGTAATGGATCACTGTAATGGTTACAGAGTCTCTAATCGGTTCCTGTGATTTCCTTAACGCTGAATGACTTGGAATTGGAGGATCTAGTCAAGTCTTCTCTTCAGTTTCTTGAAGCCTTGAACCAGGAGGATCCTGCGTTCAAAGTTTTTCCCCTACAAACCGTTGTAAGCCTGTTGCCCAGAGCTGTTTGTTCACCTTTCTTACTAAGTCTTCCACCTGCTCATCTTTTAATCAACCCACTGGCTGAAGTTAGGATTCCAGACCTCCTTTGTTCTTTACGTACCAGATCCAGTCCCCGAGTTAGAGTGATATCTCCTCGAGTCTCTACCCATTTGATCGCCTATTTATCAAACCGTGACATAAAAACTGATGGGCGTCGAGCTCTGCTCCTGCAAGCAATCCAGGAGTGACTTCCGACGCTAACAACCATTATCAACAATGCCATAGGTCAGAATTCAATTGTGGTTGTTATCTATGTAATGTTACAGTGACATATATTTATATTGATATTTTATTCCATATTAACACTCCCCTTCTAAATGATGCGTGTTAACATTGGCATTGGGGTGTGTATTGTCAATAATCCCACAAACATATCAATTGTGAGGAAAATATAGTTTACAAGGCATTCTTGCACAAGATCTTTGCCAATCCAGATGTTGGGTTTGGGGTGAAAGTCCTCAAGTTGATGTGATAATATCCTCTCTCACTCCATCAATGAGATTGGCAATGGTTTCAATGTCAATCCGTCTCCTCTATTTTAACTTGTGGTCGTTATCTATGCGATGTTACATGCTCTCTTGTTACATATGCATACCTTTATGTTGGGTTTTTGTTCCACATTAATCCTCATCTTTCTAAATTGTGTGTGCATGTTAACATCGTCATTGGGAGTGTGTGTTGTGAATAATCACACATAGATATTGTGAAACAAAGATGGTTTATAAGGAATTACCTGCACCAAAACATTTGTCAATTTGGACATTGACATTGGGGTGTAAGTCCTAGGGTTGATGTGACAACATTCTCCCTTTGGCTTTCGAGTGCAAGTCCTCTAGTTGATGTGATAACGTCCTCCCTTACTTTGATACTAGTATCCATATTCAAAATTCAACCCTTCCAAAGGGTTTAACCCATCCTTGAAGTGTGATATACAAATCACCCTTCAAACAAAGTTCAAAATTTTAAATTTACCAATCATTTTTTAAGGGAAGTAAATTTTTTAAAATTTTTAAAAAAGGGTCAATTTTTGAATGACCCATCAATATCAAATTAGTTGGAACTACATATGAATCTTCAATAATATTGTATCTACATAGCACACTAGTGATATCGCCCTCAACATTAATTTTACTTTGTTGGAAATAAATTGAACTTACATGAAAATGTGTAATACATGTAGGTTGCAGGTTGTAACCTAATAACCTAAGGACTAATACCTTCACAATTCACAATTGTAAATTGTAAGTTTATAGCTATTGACTTGTACCACTTGGTGTTATTTAGTTGCAACTTGCAAGTTGCATTCTTGTTGTCCATCTCAAGCCTTTTGTGCATTAACTCATCTCTAAGTCCCAATCCCCATTCCCTCCTTCCATAATCTAGTTTATTGTTCCTATATGTTGCACACATCTATCATAATTCATTTGACAATGTCTCAAATGCTCACATTGTATGTTGTAGACAATGTCAACTTCACATTGAATGATATATAGACACCTCTTCTCCATATCTAGTAGTCAGTGAGTCTCCTCTCATGATAGACTTAACAATGTCCTACTTCATGGATGCTAAGCACATAACACTTCTTTTGTAGAATAACATTTCTTATAAGCTTATCAAATCAATTTATGTTGTTCCAAGTATTTTGATTTTCAAACGCTATGTTCTTAATTATTTTTTAGTCAAGTTGTTATGAAAAAATTTGATTATTTTGTAATGAAGTTGTTATGGAAAAAATTAATATGGAAGTTTCTAAATTAAGTATGTATAAATGTTTGTATAGTTGGTTCTTTAGATTATTTCTATTGTGGTTTTAAAGGTTCGTTAGCTATGTTGCTTTCATACTTTCTTTCTATCTCCTTTCCATTTTCTATATTATTATTTAGTCACTCAGATTAATGTCAAGAATGTCCCTTGTTTCTATGCATTGCTCAACCTTGTGATGTCATCTATACACCCAATTACTTCGAGCTTTCTCACTCATACTATGAATGAACAAATGATTCCATGGACTTCGCTTATCCCCTTAGATTCCTAATATCCACATTCTTTAATCTGAACAAATCAAAGTTGAACAAGTGTGACCATCAAAGAAAAGATCCAATAGATATATTAGACCCAAATTAATAAGATTAATATAATTTTGTAATTGAAAAACTTAAGACATGGCCTTCATTTATCCCCTTTCATTTATCCCCTTAGAGTCCTAATATCCACATTCTTTAATCTGAACAAATCAAAGTTGAACAAGTATGACCATCAAAGAAAAGATCCAATAGATATATTGAACCTAAATAGATTAATACAATTTTGTAATTGAAAAACTTAAGACATAAGAGAATAGATTAAAATTCTGCTCAAGAAGAATGAACATCACGAACATGACAATTAGGAGTAGACTCGTCATTGTTGAAATAAGAGTAGAATTAGTATAGTGCAATCCCACAAATTAAAAGTTTTGAGTGACTGTAATTCTGAATAGGAGAAAAGAACTCTCGATTTCAGTCCTATGCTTTATTTGTAAGTCTAAAAGAAATGCAAAACAACAATCATAGCTATAACAATAATTTACTAAAAACAGGTTAGTGTCTCTACTTATCCACAGAGCGCAAGCAATAAAATTTTAAACAAGATGGCCAATGTCAAAGGCTATCATTGCCCTCTACAACCATAGAAAACATATTAATCATGGTCTATGGAGATAATGATTTATGTGTGAATTTGTAAATAGGGTGAGGTAAACTACAAAGTAATAGTGAAAGCTATGGAGAAATGAAGAAATTGTTAGACTAGAATATAAGACATAAAATACTTTTGGCTTGTGATTATAAATATTTACATTTGTAAATTATTCAAGAATATAAGCCAAAATATAAGCCAAAGGAGAAATCCTCAATATAGAAGCAACTAGTATATATGCCCAAAAAACTATGTGATTCATACCCTTGATGTGATGATGTTCATACTTACATATATGACCTTCATTATAACTCATACAAGATGGGTTTGAATTTATCCATTATGTGTGTATCAAATGGGTTTCCTCCCAAACCTTCCATTGAATCTTGATCATTTATAGAAAAATTGAGTAAGCATATTTACAAGTAAAAAAAAAATGTGCATTGGAGTTATTATGATCATTCCACAAGGGTGGAAAGTATAGCTGGGATTATTTTTTTTCTTGAGGGAAAATTAAAAATGACTTATGAGTGGGGTTTAGGGAATTCCACAAATAATCAGGTCAAGGCATATGGTCTTCTTTGGGGACTATTCTCAGTAAAAGAAGATAGAGTACAGACTTTGATTGTCATTGGCGAATCAAGTATAATCCAACTTAATGACCTCAAAGAATACTCCTATTGACAGTAAGCTATCACCTCTAATAGCAAGGATTCAAAAGGAGGTTCCCAAATTCTAGAAGGTCTCTTTCTTCCATGTTCTAAGGGAGCAAAATCGACAAGCTAACACTCTAGCTAATGAAACAACTAGGCTAAATGTTGGAGTTCTTCAGAAAAATGGGCACATATTTTCTCAAGCCATCCCTTAACCTTATTTGCATTTTATTAACCATGGAGACATGTCATAACTATAATAAACAACAAATGTCATGGTACCTCCACTATAATATGATATTAAGTGAGGGAATGAGATATGAAAAGACTTGTGTATGTGTCATGCACATGCTCGACTTAATTTTTTGCTAGTATTTTGAATCCTTCAGTGTATCTTATTAGGGCTTAAGTGGGATAATGACACACTTCATGGTTGGTTTGATTGACATTGTCTAGTGGTGGACTACTCTAGACAATTTTTCTTCCTGGTAAGGTCTTCACTTTGTTTCTGGTTTACGTTTTGGAATTTTCATCTGGTGCAAAAGGTCTTAGTGGTCTTCTGGTGCTCTACCATTTCTCTATTCTAGAATCTTGAATCTTATATGGTGTATGGAGTTCTAGTGTTTCTAGAATTCTAGTATTTATATGGTGTTTGGTGTTTCAGAACTCTAAGTACCAGTGACCTCAGGTTGGTGGTGTTAGAAGTTTTGGTGTTTCTATGTTTATTTGGTGACTGGTGTCCTAAAGTTTTGGGTGTTGGTGACCTCAGGTTGGTGGTATCAATTGATTTTTGGAATGTATATCTCTACCCCTTATTGACCTTGCTATGTTCCTCTGGGCTCATCTCTTGGTGGCAGTGTCAGTCTAAAAGAAAGACTCAACTTACATTTTGGGACTTGCAACATTGTTTCCCTTTGATTGGATAGCAATGCCTAGTTATAGCTTACAAAGAAGCACGATAATTTTGTAAGGTGCTCCAAAGACATGAGGAATCTATCAGTAGCAACAAAACCTCAATTTTTTCACTAACCACTAAAGTCCACAAAAATGAGCACCAATGTGTATCTGAGAATGCTATGGTCATGAATGCCCTGGGTCAGCAGAAGCAACAAAGACAAGTCTTGGAGGCATAATGCTCCATGCTGAGAATATGATGTGTAACCTTAACAAAGGTTCACACTCAATTGCCTCTAACTAAAAAATCTCAGTTAATTCAACTTATGAAGACCCCAAGGAAGAAGACATTGTCCATCAAATGATGGAGGACATGGATCTGGGTAACCATGATTCTCATCCTACCAACATTGAACAAGGCAAAGCCAACAATAAAGATGTTTTCCATTAGTTTCTATGTTTTGTAAATCAATACTTATATTAGGCATCTTTTTTAAAATATATACTAGCACAAAATTTTTGAAGGTTATAACAAAAGAAAAAACTTTTTTCTTTTTCTTTTGGCACACTCTATCTGCCTAGCTTATTGAATAGATCATAGCAGATATCTCTATATACTTTTCATTGTTTAACTTTACTATAACTCTTTATAATATGATTTTTCTAGTTACTATTAAAAAAACTATAATCTCCATAATTTGTATTGTATAATTAAATACAATTGTAAATTTTCTACTTTTTATTATAAAAAACTAATCATTATGTATTATATAATTTAAAATTGTAACTTGATGCTTCGAATTTCTTATGATATTTTATTTATTTCGCATTCACTAATTCATTACACTAACTTAAAATGGCATTAATAAAAAGAAGAAACATGGAATAACTCTTATTTCGAAAATAACAAGTGTTGGAGGGCAGTTTAGTCCCTGCCAATAATGAACTACGTTGGTGTGTAAGTTTTGTAGAAATTAAATACTATAATTAAAATTAAAATTAGTAGTAATATTATTTTTTGTTTTTCATATTTTGATTATCTGATTTAGTATTGATGAATAAATGCAAGTTTTAATTTTTTAATAACAAATAGTTATGGCATATTTTCTTCTCTAAATTCATTATTTAATATTAAAACCATAGCCAACTGCAGTTGTCATTAAACTATACTCAATGCTTTCATAAATTATTGTTTTTAAGAAAACTTTTCACATATTTATAACTCAATTCTGCAGCATTTGAATCAACAGAATGAGAGGACGGTGATTGTGTTAGACTTAATACAGTGGTATGACATGATATGTACCGCACAAAAAGATATGAAAATAAAATTCTTTCATATGGCCAATGATATTCTATATATTCAACTACATTTACTTATTTTGCCTGCATGTTTTCTCATTCAAATTGCAAGAAAAATGTATATGAATATGAATGAATCAACAAATTGATCATTAAAGCATTTTATCAAATAAGGTTTTTTAAACTCCTATGGTAGGAGAACATTTATGGTACAACACATAATGACATCTATCTTGGAGAACATTTATGGTACAACACATAATGACATCTCTCTGAAGCAGATAGATGGATCAAGCTGATGTAAAGACAAGTCGTAGTGATTAGTTGTTGGATACAATAGTGATTAGTTGTTGGATACTTCTGCATTCAAAACATCATTGTTATCCTGCACATACAATAATGCAACATTAGGTTGAAACGAAACAAAAGCAATTGAATGAAAAAAGATTATGGTTTTTATTTTGTTGGTTAACTCAATTCGCACATAAATAGAAGCTTTGACTAATTTACAATAACTATATACAGCCTTGGAATCTTGTCAATGACAAGTTCCTTGCATTTTAACTTAGTGTTTATCTAAATAGAGGCTCTTGAAATTTTATCTGCTTCAGGGGATTCTAAAATTCCTTGATTTGTTTTCTGTGTAGGCCTTTGACAAGACACATTTCTTTTCAAGTTGGCTCCAGCTACTTTGTTTTGAAAGAATACCTTTCGCAAATATGGTAAAATAAATTGCATGCTTCCCATAAATTATTTTGGGGGAGGTTTTCACTTGTGATTTGGAGATGTTGAAATTCCAAGGGCATGGTGGTATTATGTAAAAATCATGATGTGAGTAGAAGTATGAAAGAAACCATGAGTAGAAATGGTAATAGAAATTATTATAAAGATAACATTTATAAATGCATATTTATATTTGTTTAAGTTGTGATGTAGGGTGGATTTAGCACAACCATGGCAAGTTCAATTCTCGTAGATCTGTGTTGAGGTGCAATTTTTAGGTTCAAACTAGTTTTTTCAAATGCAACAACTCTGCTGATATTTTTGGCACATATAATTGTCAGCAACATTGCTAAAAAATTGAAAGATAAATACCATGTCATGTAAATAAGATAGAAACTAATATAAAATGTGATCAAGATAAGGCCGAGTAGAAGATGAATTTGTGTTTGTAAAATTCTACAGGCAAGATAATGCAAATGTATGTGATTCATAGTAGAAACTATAAACTATTGCAACAAATATAAAAAACAGGAAGACTAGTGTCTAGGGAAACCTTTGTGTGACTTGCCATTGAATCCATCTGGAGGGAAAACAACCAGAGAGCCTTAGTTGGGGGAGCAATTAGAACTGGATAAAACTGGATAAAAATCAGCATTTGGGTATGCAAAATCACTAACAAACTATAAAATGCATTATTTGTTGTTAGAAATCCACTGTCCCAGTTCCATTCTAATAAGACCCCATATTTTTGAAATATATAAATTGTTTTGCTAACTTTAATAAAAATAAAAATTGACACCAGTCACTAGTCCCACGAAAATACTGAATTCCAATAAGTCCTTAAATGGCATTCACAATGCCCATGAGCACAAGTTTTCCTTAAATGCATCTCATCTATATTTATATTTGATTTCAACCTATTAAAAACACAAAAAGAAGGTTGAGAAAGGATGAATTATGTCTATCTATAGATTTTCCTAGGAAGAATCGTTATACTTGAGAGATATTGATGTGTGTAAGTGGTCTCCCGACCTTGACTGGTTCATTAATGGTGGACACTCGGTTAGACTTGGTCTCACTAGGATTTGGACTTTGAGTCCATAGCACTTTACCTGTTAGAATGTCTTAGTTACCTGAATACTCAGCACTGACCCGAATATTGAGCATAGAGCTTGTATCTGTGGAGACCAACAACACTGATAGACTGCCTGGAGTCTCCTAACCATTTTTCATAACTTTCTCCTTGACCATCAACACGGGCCCACTTACCTGTGAATGTCTTTTCACTGTTTGATCTATCCTCTACCTAACTTACAAGACCTAGCCAGAAGACACAACACTGACCAAGTTTCACGAGACCCAATACTATTCTCGATTTTTTCTTATTTAACTCCACCTCTTCACGAGCTTTCCCCCAGATGGAGGCAAAAGTCAGATCACTTATGAGTGTTGTTGACGAAGCCTTCAGGAATAGTGAAGGACTCTTTACATTGGTGGATGAACTGACCAGGAGTGCAAGCACATCATTGGCATTTTCTACCATTACATCTCCATCCTTACACTCTGCACCCATTGACTCCCTAACCATAGCTAGAGCTACACTCTCCCATCCTCCATCTACAATTTTTTCTGATCCCCATGCTTCGAAACTCCCCCACATACCACAACTCTCTATTGACTTGGACTGCAGAATACCAAACCCAACCTCGACCCCACTCTATAATACATCCTTCCCCACAACCAGTCACGGTCCCCCACAAAGCCCTCGTAGCACACAGGCCCACCAGACTCCTATTGGAATTACATCCAACACTAGAACTACAAAAAGGACTCACTCACAACTGCATGGAGGCAAGAACGCATCTCGACCTTGAGTCTCCAAAAAAACAAAAAAGAAACTCATTCTTGGCACTGATATTGGACTGGCAGAGACTATTTCCATGGCTCTTTGCAGCCTTGTGGGCAGGATATCATACATATATCTCTGCAAAACAGACTTAGATACCTGGATGACTATTTCCTGGAAGCCTATCCTGGGATATGCTCCTATCCTCTCACATATGGGGTGGGGTTGGATATATTTCCATTTCAAAACACCAGAAGATGCCACTACCATTCTGGATCAACTCTGGACTATAGATGACAACAACCTCATGCTAAAATGGTGGAGAGTGAGTTTCGACCCATCTTAGGACTACTTTCGTCTTTTCCATATGTGGGTACTTCTCCCTGGACTGCCTCTACATCTTTGGAACGAGAAGGCCCTCATGGATATTGGAAACTCCCTGGGTCGCTACATCTCCATAGACTCCAAGACCATCACTAGACTAGATAAGAAAATGACAAGGGTACTAGTCGAGTTGGATATACATGAAGGACTCTCTGAAACTCTGGACATAGACTGGCGAGGACACATTACTCGATATAAGCTAGACTACCTTGACATCCCATTCAGATGCACACTTTGCAGACAGACTGGCCACCTGAGAAAGACTTGCATAGGAACACCTGAAGAGGACACCTCGGAGGAAACTATGCTTGAGCTCGCTACAAATATGGACTCCTGATCAATATACAACCACATACACCTCCCATATTTTCCAGATGATGATATAGCTCCTATACTGGATACATTAATTGGCAAGCTCAAAGTCATTTTCCCTACTCTGTTCTCCTCGCTCTCATCATTAGAACTTGATCTTATTGACAATACTCCACAGTTTAACTTGGGGCCTACTCTATCTCCTCCTGGGATTGTTATATCCACACTTGCACCCCCCAGGCAGCCTAACAGTCCCCGAGCTCTTTCAACTCACACAGAACCCGATCTAACTGACACCACCCCCACTCCTTTTACCACATTCTCCACTGGAGCAACCTCGACCTGCACACAACACACATCTCCACCACTACATACTCTAATTACTACCCCACATACCTTTGATCCCTATGTGCAGACCCTCTACCCGACCTCCCCTTCACCAAAACATCCCTCCCTTGACTCTATTTTGATGCGGGAACAACTTCTAGTGACCGCACGACCTTCCCACACATAGTTCTCCCCAACACCTGATGTTTCAAACCACCTCCTGCCCAATCCTTCTCTTACATCCTTGAGTCCAAATCTGGCAGTGAGTGATCACACACAGACTCCACCACTATATAACCCCCACGATTATTTGGTCGAGAGCAACATTGAATAGATCCACGAGTAGGAGGGGTCATCATACCTACCGGGACTGAGCGAGTCCGAGCCTAGAGAAAACACCCTTAGAGATGTCTTGAACTCCTTCCTACCTTCCTACAAAGAAGTATTATCACCTACACCCATGCCTACCTATAGAGGACCTGCTTTGATTTTCCCAGAGACTGGTGTTAATCAAAGACCAACTGAGACCTCATCTGCTGTACAGGTTAGAGAATATTCTTGGACTAGAGGGCATGGTTTTGAACACTCTCCTATCAAAACCTGCAGTGCCCGACGCAGAGAGGGCATTCCACCTTCACACCCTGTGGACTATCCACACACTTATGATACCGGGGCGCTTAGAGGCATGAAATCCCTAGCAAGACAAAAACCATGATCTTGCTCTCCCTCAACATCAGAGGGGTGGGGGGCCACCTAAAAGATGCCTTGTTCATAAGACTCCTTTCACACATTTCTCCAAACATCATCTTTCTACAGGAAACCTTGGTAGACAACAAAAAAGCCAGAGGTTTCCTAAATCAATTTCACTCCAACTGGAATACCTGCATAGTCAATTCACTTGGCTCCTCTGGAGGGTTAGCAGTGGATTGGAACCTTGATTGTTTTGATTTTATCCTATATCTCTACTGCGGAGGCATACTTTTGACTGGCTCCAGTCGCATCACTAAAAAGAGATACAATCTGCTCAACATTTATGGACCATGCTCCGATCAACAACAATTTTGGGAGAAGATAGAAGCTAGGGGGATTCTAGAGCTACCAAACTTGATCATTGTTGGCGATTTAAACCTAACTACAGCCCTTGGAGAAATCGGGGGTGCCTCAGCCGCACCAGATACACTAGTACTATATTTCCAGACACTCTTCTTTGCTCACCATTTAGTGGACTATGCGCTTGCCTCCTTGACACCCACTTGGCGTAATGGATGTGAAGGTGTACACTCCATCTCAAAGAGACTAGACCGTTACATAATTTTTGAGAATCTCATATCCTCGGATGATGGGTTACGTACTTGGGTATGTTACCCATACTTCTCTCACCATGCTCCAATTGCTCTTCACCTAGAAACAACCCGCTACGAGATAACATATCCCTTCAAGCTCAATGCAGACTGGCTACATGAACCCGAGTTCAACACCATCGTGAAAGATGTTTGGAAAGATAACATTTTCACAAATGAACGGTGCATACAAAATCACATTGCTTGGAATCTCAGATTCCTCAAAGGTTGAATCAAATGGTGGGTTGTTGCGTATCGACATCAGAATGCACAACGACTACTGGAGCTAGAAACTACCATCAGGGATCATATTCTCAACGAATCCAACACGGGGATCAATGGTGCAGATAACCTTGCCATTAAAAATCTTGAAACAGAAAGAAACACTTTACTTCTTAAAAATGAATATATCTGGAGACAACAAAGCAGGTCCACATGGATAAAATGTGACGATCACAACACCAAATATTTCCATAAATTAGCCAGCTCCTGCAGGAATTATAAGCACATTTGGGAAATCTCAGATGAGGATGGAACAATCCACAAAGGACAACAAGCTTTAAAAACTGCAGTTGTCAATCACTTCAAGCCCTTCTTTGACCAGAATCCCTCACCAAACCTACATAGCACTGTTTCGATGGCTAGTCTCTATGCTCGCTCAGTTTCTAAGGCCGACATAATATTTATGGATAGTCCTTGTACACTACAAGAGATCTTAGTGGCTTTAAAATCCTACTCCAAGGACAAGAGTCCAGGCCCAAACGGTTGGACGATAGAATTTTACTTACACTTTTTTGACTTGGTTGGTCCAGATCTCCTAGAGCTTGTGGAGTACAATAGATTTCGTGGTAAAGTGATAAGTGCCATTAACTCCACATTCCACACTTTTATTCCTAAAGTAGATGCCTTCTCCTCCCTTGGAGACAATAGACCCATAGCCCTTTGTAATCTGTGCTGCAAACTCATCTCCAAAATTATAACCACCAGAATCAAGCCCATCCTCTCATGTTTCCTCTCGAAGGAGCAATTTGGGTTATTAAAAGGCCAACAAATTTTAGATGCCATAGGTACAACCCAGGAATGCCTCCACAATATCAAAACCAAGAAATCCAAAGCGTTCATTCTCAAATTGGACCTCAAAAAAACATTTGACTGCATAGACTGGGATTTCCTCATATTGGTCCTAACACAGACAGGTTTCAGTCATCAAATTATAAAGTGGATAATGAGTTGTGTCTCCAGTGAAAATCTTGCCATTCTGGTCAATGGAGAATCCTCCACCTTCTTCCGCATGGGCAAGGGACTGAGACAGGGCTTCCCCCTCTCTCCATTACTCTTCATCCTGGCGATGGAAGCTTTGAGCCTGCTTCTCAAAACAACACAATCTGATGGTAAGATTTATGGACTAAAGGTTTCCAGAACCATCAAGATCCTCCACCTCCTATTTGTTGATGACATCCTCATCACGACTAAGGGTACCCTATAGGAATAGATAGAACTAAAGGAGATCTTAAACATGTTTTGCGGTGTCATTGGCTTGACTATAAATTGGAACAAATATTCTTTCCATTTTGCAAATGGTCCCTGCCCTACCTTAGACGAGATCAAAGACATTTTTCCCTATACTTTTTTACCACTCTCCTCTGGTATATCTTACCTGGGATATCATCTAAAACCATATTCATACAAGCCAACAGACTGGAAATGGATCCTAATCAAAGTGAAAAAAAGAATAGGACATTGGAGCACGAGGTGGCTCTCACTTGGAGGATGCTTTACCCTGATCAAAGTTGTTCTTGAAGGTCAAGCAATGTACTGGATGGCCCTGGCTGCCATACCAGCCTTGGTTCTCACAAAACTCTGCAAGATGATGTTCATATTTCTCTGGTCCGACTGTCTATATCACACTCCTCAACATCTCTGCAGTTGGTAAACACTCGTCAAACTAAAGAAAAAAGGAGGATGGGGGATTCAGAATCCACTCATTTTTAATCAAGCTCTTGCTGCCAACACTCTCTGGCGTGTCCTGAATAAACTGGGCATTTGGCATGTAGTAATCTTAGACAAATATCTCTGCCACCACACTGTCAATAGTTGGCTCATGGTGAAGACAAAAACCTCCAGAACGACCTCACTCTTCTAGAAAAATCTACTAAAAGAAATTTTTTTGATCACTTCTAAGATCTACTGGTGCCCAGGCTCGGGGCACGCAATTGATCTTGGTCGTGACCGCATCCTGGGGATGGATGACTCTGTCACGCTCTCTCCACAACTGATATCATATATGCAAACAAAAAATATCTATTACCTCTTTTAAATATGAAACTCCTGTAGATTGGACGCCTTACCTGACTCCTGGATATCCAACATATCCCTTGGACTCATCGCTGATGCAACCCTCGAATGGAATGAATACTGCCTGACACTCTCACAGATTGGGATTCACCTTACCGCTATAGAATATCAACCCCATTGGTTGGGGGGCGACCACTCAGGTAACCTCACTGCTCAAAACATATATGTAGAGATTTCAAACTCGCATTGGCTCACAAACCTCAGTGGCTGGAAAAATCGGTTTTGGTCTTGGTGCATACCGCCCAAAGTAAATTTTTTCACCTGGCTGTTGATAGAATACAAACTGAATACATGGTATATTCTCTTGAGAAAAGGATGGATGGGCCCAAATTATTGGCAGCTCTGCCAACATGATTCATAATCGATCGACCATCTCTTCATCAATTTCTTTTTCTTCAAACAGGTCTAGAATATCATTGCCTCAACACTAAGAATACAATCCACTTGGGACGGGATCAAGATAACAAACTGCTTTGAAGTGTGGACTAGCATTTAACAAAAACATATATATCTCCCCCCATTCATATGCCAGACTGTTTGGCTGGAAAGAAATTCAACCATTTTTGATAATACTATCCCATTAACAAGTGCAGCTGCCCATAAAGCACTTGGTCTATACCATTCCTGGATGGACACACACACCATCAAACCAAGATTATACTGCAACAAATAGAAACCAACACTTGAAGCTATTCCCACGGGCTGGTTTGACGGTGCAACATTGGCAAATGGAACTCGAAGTGGAGCTGGAGGAATAATAAAACTCACACAGAATTTTTATTACAAATGGACGTACAACTGTGGCCCGAGCACCAACACCAGGGCCGAACTTTTGGGCGCTTGGGCCACACATCTTTTGGCTTCTAGACTTCATATAGATGTCTTCCAGGTTGTTGGGGACTCCAGAATTGTCATAGAGTGGTTGAGCAATAAGGGAGATCTCCAAGTTGTCTCCCTACTTGCTTGGAAAGATAGAATAAGAAATCTACAGTCTACATTTAAGAAGCTCAGCTACATCCATACACACCGTGAGCACAACAAATCTGCCGACCATCTCTCAAAGGAAGCGCTCCAGAAAAATGTGGGAATAATCACATACAACCTCTGGATAGATGGCCATGAGGGACCGCCTCTATCCATATTCTTATTCTAAGATCATATTACAATCCATTATCCACAGGGGACTTTCTCTACATGAAAGATGGATTATTTTCTGAACATAGCCTCTTACATCTTACTCTTTCTATTGGCGCCTTCCTGAGTCTCTTCTAGCAATTTGTCGACATGATTTTCATCGCTCTGCTTCCTATTATGAACTCCTTCCTCATGCTGGTTGAAAGACCACCAATAGAGAAAGTACATCATGCATTACTAATTAGATGCGTTTGTAATTCTCATTATTGTGAGTACAAATTATATATAAATATATAATTGGGAAATTTTTCCTCTTAAAAAAAAAGTTATTAAAAACATGAAAAAAACATTATTTTAAGTTAATTAAAGTCTTTATAATTCATTTTAATTATTTTTATAAATATATTTATTTATTATTAAAATAATAATCACCGTAGATAAACTGTGAACACAATGATTCAATGGATATTTAATGCATTTGAGTATAATGATTGCCTAATCTTATACCGACCTTGCATCCTCATATTCATCTTTTATCAACCTAATCGCTTAAGAGAATTGGAGTAGGCTTATTAATTGCAAGGATGATAGTTCCCTTAAATGGGTTTCATCAGTCTCGTGAGACAGCTCAGATGGTAGACAAGCGTACCTTTCTCCAAGTGTTGGGAGGAGGTCTTGTGATCAAACCTTGCTGAGTTTCCGGGATGGATATTGTATTGTTGTTATGTAAAAACATTGTATATTGTTGTATATAATCGAGAAATTTTCCCGTAGAAAAAAAAATGAGTTGCATCTACCAATAATCTTAATTTATGTATTTAGTCGAGGGGTATATGACTCAAAGCTTAGGGGAACTATACTCAAAGAATAAACACTATATTTTATTTTAATTATTTATTTAGTAAGGGGTATATACTCAAAGAATAGGAGAACAATAATTAAAATTTGGATAAAGAATTTATACAATCCATTAAAATAGAATATGTTGTATATATATTCAAATCTAGATATAATACGTTGTATAAATATTCAAAGCTAGATATAATACGTGCTTTTATATATTGTATTATTTATTTATATAAAGTTAATTAAAATAAAAAAGATTAAACCTAGATGTTTTTAGAATCTTGAAAAGCTGGTTAATAAAATAGGGCAAAACGTGTTATATATAGAACATAAAATTGAAAAAAAATAAAAAAATTCCACAATATATTAAACAATATAGGTTTTTCATTTTTATACTTTATTCTAATAATATTGTTATAAAGAAAATAAATATTTCCACAATATATTGTTAATTTATACTTAACCCAATACAATATGGTTTTATTATTCTTATATAATATGGTTTTATTATTTTATAGTTAATTTATAGTTAACCCAATACAATATGGTTTTATTATTTTTATATTTTATTTGTTTGTTATAAAAAAATATTATTGTTATAGTGAAAATTAAATTTTTTAATTTATTATTATTATTATTGTAATTGTAATTGTATTGAAAATAGTGAGGTGTTTTAAATAGCTTAGTGTAGGAGAGATGTTATCATGTAACATTATGTTAGGATGAGTGATAACAAAAATTAATCTAGCTATCAAAATTTTTAAGATGCAAATTTTTAATCATTTAATATGAAATAATTAATACATGACATAAAATTAAATGATAAAAAAAATTACACTTTAATAAATTTGATTTCTGTCCATTTAGGTTTAAGATAGATCTTATTAATATTCAAGATTGGGTAAATTATATGTTTTAAGTAAAAGATTGTAATGAAGCTCATTAAATTTGTTAATATTTAGGATAATAAGTTATAATTATTAAATTATTGATTAAGAGTGTCTTACATATTATGACATAATTACAATTTGATGATTAAATTAAATTAAGAATGTTATATAATGTTAGATTTATTGTTTTATTAAATTAAATTAAAATTTAATTAAAAAATAAATATATATAGAAATAAATAAATAAAATAAAAAACAAGAAATTATAATGACTTATTTATAATCGTATTTAGTTGATAATGTATGAATCCAAATGTGGTTAATCTTCCAGCAGATGTAAATATAATGCTTCATCTTGTTTGAGTGTTCGATTAATTTGGACAGATGATCACAATTGTGCTTAATATAAGTTGTGTATTATTGGATTTTGATCTTAATTGAACAACCAATTTCATCCACATAAGGTCTTCCACATGAGCAAGGAATCATGTAGATGCCTTTACGAGTTGTAGGATCAATAGGCCCTTTAACTCATTTAAGGGAGTTTCTAATTGTGGTTAGGGGTTTGAAGGTAAACCTTAACAATTATGTCCATAGTCCCTTGAATTTAGGGAAAAAATACTTTGGAAACCTCATCTTTGATATGATCCTTGTTCCTAGGTCCTTTACTAGTTTTCTGAAAGGCCTTAATTCCCTTATGCTCCTTATAACCATTGTCTTTAAAATCTTTGAGGAGATGTAGTTTTCTTCCTCCCAATGATCCTTATATGAGATCCTCAAGGCTTTGGTCGCTAGAATGTTGACAACCACGAGCTTCTAAGTAGGATGGTGGTGGGATTTAGCATGAAGGTACTAATGCGGATCTTTTTCTATACACTCAGTGCACCATAAACACATCTATTCTATTTGTGATTGGAACATATAAAAAGGGTAGGCTTTCATCTTCTTCACTCTCTATGGTGAATTTTATGTGCTCGAATGTTTATTTAGGTGGTCAACAATTTTTTCCAAGTTCTCGCACCCATAGGACCAAATGACAAAGGTAGCATCAACAAACTTAATCTGTAGCTTAGGTTGAAGAGGCAAAGAAACAAGGGTTTTTCTTTCAAAATCCTCCATGAAAAAATTAGCCAAAATGGAGGAGAGGGGGATCCCATAGCTACACTACATGTATATTCATATATCCTCATCCCCTGCACCCCCCCCACAAAGCAAAAAAATGTTGATCTCATACATATGCCAACTAACTTTGTTGTTTCTTGGTTTGTAATATTATTGATGAGTTCCACTACTCTTTTGATAGAAATTTTTGTGAAGAAATAAAGTCAGACAAATTGAAAAAATATAAGCCAACCAACCCATTTATCAGGAAAACAAAAGATATAGAAGTGATACATCCCATTATCCACTTTATTGTTAGTAAATTGAAACCAACATGAATTACAATCAACCTTAAGTATATAACTTAGATAATTCCATCTTTACAACCATAACAACAATCTTCTTTGTCTTAATTATGTGAATCCCTTCTTGATATACCCCAATTTTAACAACAATCTTCTTCAATCAAGTTCGGAAAAACCACAGTTTTGTTGATGGATTTTTGATGTTTCAGATCCATATCAGGATCCATCTTTAGGACAAGAACCCTGGGTTATGATTAAAGAGAGACACTTCATGTAAATGTTAAATGGCTAAAGGAGTGTTTAACTATCGGCTGGGAGGAACCCTAATTCTACAATAATTAATTAAGTTTATTTATAATCTTATATTTCCAGTTATTAAATTATTATTTTATAATTTATTCTTAGGTTTTTTTATATTATTTGGATTTTCTAATTCATTTTAAATATTAATGTTGTTTTTATTTAAATTACCTTTAAAAAGCTTTTTAGATTTTTATTTTTAATGAGAGAATTCTAATGATGTTTACTAATTAATTTATTAAGTTTTTTTTTAAAAAGATCTAGATTTTTTTATTTAGGGATTTTTAGTGTTTAAGTAATGATTAACCAAGGGTTAGAAAAACTTTCATATTTTAAGATTAATTGAATAAAAGTTGTTTTTAATTTTTAATTTTAGGATTTTCTAAAGTTGATTGTTTTAATTATTATTCTTTTTTTATTAAGGGGAGCCAAATTTCATTCAGTTCTAGGCCATTATCCCTATTAAGGTTGCTTGGATTTCTTTGAATTTCAATTGCTTCCCTAATACGACGTTTAAATAGGTGATCCTTCCTTGCCAGAATTTTTGTCTCTTCAAGGCGTACATGGTGTTTTGTTTTCAGGGAGTGTTCTGCTAAGGCTGAGGTACGAATGCACTCATTCTTTATGTCAGCTCCATGTTCTTTAATTCTGATCGAAAAGGAGCGCCCAGTTTTGTCGATGTAGCATTTACCACATGGGCATTTAATATTGTAAATTCCTTTGCATTTGTGTGGATCAAGTTTATCTTTGACAGATCACATATTTTGTTTGATGGTTTCATGTGGTTTGAAGGAGCTTTTAATCTCTTTTTTGCTGAGGACTCTGGCGATTTTGTCTGTTACTCCTTGGATGAAAGGGAGGTAGACAATGTTATTGTCTTCATATACCCCAATTTTTTCTTGAAATTGTCTTCTTGTGATGTGGACCTACCAGGCCCAAATTCCTTTGAACATAGTTCTCAAATAACTCTGTTGGCAACTTCTCACTTGGGTTTCCCACAAATTATTTCTATCAGCCTCAGATCTTCACTAACAGAGTCTCAGACCACTCTATTACGTACTGTGAATTTTTTTCGTGCCCAACTAATAACAATCATCGATCTTACCGTTTGACAAACAATCTGACTTAAAATAAAATTCAAGATCCAGGTACTGATGACTAGACACAGAGCCTAAGTGCTAGACCATCCATAGGACCTCGCACCATAACCAAGTGCTAAAGGTGTCATCGTCATAACTTTCTTGTTGGGGAGAAATTTACAATGGTCATATGTTTCGACCTGACGATATATGTGTCGCCGTCGGCCCTCAAGCTCCCTTTACCTTTATCATTGTCAGCGACCAAGATGATAGATATCATCGTCGATGATTTCTAAGTGGAGTTTTAGTCCTGATACACAAGCCCTGACAATATAATCATGGTCGTTGATTATGGAAGAGGTTCGCCCCAATCAAATCTACGTTGTCCGTTCACTTATGTATGGAACCCAAATTCCACACACCCAAATTGACTCTGATCGATTTCAATGTGCAGCAAAGGATTAATTTTTTGCCTCTGCAACTATGATCTAGTTCAAATTCGTAACAAGGATTTGCACGCAATATCCTGCAACCATAAACACTTTGTCGCTTTGCCCACACAATTTATAAACAAAGTTAAAACAAACACACAAGAGACACAATTCCACCATAAAACTAATCTTTATTAAATCATTGAAGGAATAAGATTACAACAGGAAGGCTCAGTTCCTTCTGGATCCCTCGGACCTCTGCGCACCATACACTATCACACCCTCAATCTCTTTGCACACTCTCTACACATTCCTATTCATTACAAAATATTGGGAGCTCTCGAGTAGCTTCCCATGCTAACTAAATCCCAAGCTGTCTCAAAAAATCTTAAATCTAGAATTATGTTCCTAAAACTTAGCAATAGATTAACACCTATCAAAACTAATCAAATGAAGATATCTTCTATAGATGTATCGTACAATTACTACAAATGAAAATAGAAAAACATTCGGAAACCAACTTCCTTAGCAAAGTTTGGGACCCTTGGGTCAATCTCGAAATAACTTGTTGATGCTCCTGCATCAGATTCTTGGGGAAGAAAATATTCATGGACTCCTATCCATGAGGTATTCAACTTGTTTCCATGTTTTTGTATCTTTGCAACAGTATTCCAAGTTGCATCTTATGTTGGAAGATCCTTCCATTTGACCAAATATTCATACTAATCATGCTTCCTGGTTTTCTTGGCAATCCTTTGATCAAGAATCTTCTCCATCTACAATTGTTTTGTTGTAGGTAATTGCTTCATCCATTGAATTGGTTCAACCTTTCTTTGATCATCCTCATTCTTTGCTTTAGGTTCTCTGTAAGGATATAAATCTGCAACATTGAAAATGTGTGAAATTCCAATGTCGAGTGGTAACTCAATCTCATAGTCATTAGCTGGAAATTTTCTCAAAATTTTGTAGGGTCCTATCTTCTTCAATTTAAATTTATTATATTCGTTTTTGGGAAATCTCTCCTTCCTCAAATGTGCCAAAACTTAATCTCCAATTTAAAAATTAACTTCTCTTCTCCTATGGTCTTCTCTTTACTTGTACCTCTGACTATTGTCCTGTAGCTTCCCCTTGACCTGTTCATGCAACATTTGTATTGTTGTAGCAAAATCCTCTGCATCAACAATCCTCATTTATGTTTTTGCCAGATCTCTAAGTTTAGAAATGCCCATTGGGTGCATACCATACATTATATGAAATGGAATTTTCCTTATACTTCTGTTATGTGAGTCGTTGTAAGTAAACTTAGCTTGTGAAAGAACTTGATTCCACTGACTTCTATGCTCACTTACCAAACTCCTTAGTAATTTTCCCAAGATCTTGTTTACCACTTTGATTTTCCCATCAATTTTTGGGTGATAGGATGAACTGAAAGAAAGGTTTTTTCCAAGCTTCTTCCACAATGTCCTCCAAAAATGTCCAACAAATTTAGTGTCTCTATATGAAACTATACTTCTATGTAATCCATGCAATCTAACAATTTATCTAAAAAATAAATTAGCAATATGGGTTGTGTCATTGGTCTTATAACAAGGTACAAAATGTGTCATTTTTTAGAATATATCAACAATTACAAAAATTGAATCATTCCCCCTTTGAGTTTTAGGAAAACCCAAAACAAAATCCATGCTTATGGCTTCCCATGGCCTACTTGGCATGGGAAATGGTTGATATAAACCTGTGCTCTGTTGTTTTACCTTGGCATACTAACAAATTCTACACCTTTCTACAAATCTCTTAAAATCAGATCTCATACCTGGCCAATAATAAGAAGAACTTAACTGAGCATAAGTTTTGTCATGTCCAAAGTGACTAGCCAATCCTCCATAGTGCTTTTCTTTCAAAAAGTTATCCCTCATTGAGCATTTTTGAATGCACAATTGACTTCCTTTGAACAATAATCATTTCTTAATCATATTCTCCAACCAAGAACTTCTATCTTTGATCACTGGATTCTTGCATGCTTCATAGGATTCCTTAAATTATGGATCTTCTTTGTGCATTTGCTTGAGATGTATGAATCCCAAAGTACTCACTTGGAATTCCTACAAAACTAAACACCTTCTGCTCAAGGCATCTGCAACTTTGTTAGCACTTCCACTGATATGTTTAAGAAAAAATGTAAAGTTTTGCATAAATTCTACCCATTTAGCATGTCTCTGATTTAACTTCTCCTTCTTAGTTATAAACTGCAAAGCATGATTGTTAGTATACAAAATAAATTCTTTAGGCATTAGATAATGCCTTAAGTTCTTCAAGGCATGCATCACCGCATATAATTCCTTATCATAGGTTGAGTATTTCTTCTTGGCATCATTCAATTTCTCACTGAAATAAGCAATAGGCTTTTCATCTTGACTCATAACAACACCAATGGCCATTCCACTTGCATCACACTTGACTTGGAAAATTTTATGGAAATATGGAAGAACTAGAACAAGTTTTCCAATGATCTTCTCTTTCAACAATCTTAACCCCCTTTCAGCTTATGTTGTCCACTTTAATGGTCATTGTTCCTTCTTAATAGTCTCAACTATTGGAGCACATATTCTATTCAAATTTCTAATAAATTTTCTGTAGAAACTTGCTAACCCATGAAAAATTCTTACCTCATAAATATTCCTTGGAGAAGGCCACTCTTTGATAACTTTCGCCTTTTCTTGTTCCATCTTCAATCCATCTTGAGAGATTACAAAGCCCAAATAGACCAACTCTACTTTCATGAAGGAACATTTCTTCAAATTTATCAAAAGTTTCTCTGCTGCAATTTCCTCAATACCATCTTTTAGAAACCTTAAATGTTCTTCCTTTATTCTGCTATAAACACAAATATAATCTAGATATACAATAAAAAAATTCCTAATGATATCCTTGAGGACTTCACTCATGAGCCTCATGAATGTACTAGGTGCATTTGTCAAGCCAAAAGTCAGGACAAGCCATTCATACAAACCATCATTTGTTTTAAAGGTCGTCTTCCACTCATGTCCCTCTCTCATCCTAATCTAATGATATCCACTCTTTAAATTAATCATTGAAAAATAATTTTCACCACTAAGACAATCCATCAAATCGTCCATACGAGGTAAAGGAAATATGTACCTGATTGTAATCTTGTTAATTGCTCTAGAGTTTGTACACATTCTCCAACTTCCATCTTTCTTTGGACTCGAAACAACTGGCACCGCACAAAGGCTTAAACTTTCTCTGACCAATACTTTATCCAACAACTAATGGAATAATGAGAGGGAATACTTTATCCAACAACTAATGGAATAATGAGAGGTTGAATCAATATGAGAAATTATACCACTTTTAACCACAATATATAAACTTCAATCTTATCAGCAATATATCATCAATGTATCATATATGATTGCATTCAAAATATCATGAGCATATAAACAATAAGCAACATAACATCAAATACGCAGTACATCGAGATTTACATGGAAACCCAAATAAGAGAAAACCACACAATGCTTTCTTATATATCAAAGAATACATTCATTGGAAGCACCAACTTCCCAATTCTCCAGCTACAAATGGAAGGAGGCTATGACCCCCTATTTACAAGCTCCAAATTGAAGGAATATACAACTCCCTAAATTCTCTAGGTCCAACTAGAAGGAGGCTACAACCCCCTGATTCTCAGGATCCAACCTTAAGGAATCTCCAACTCCCTGTGTTCTCCGACACTAATCAAAAGGAGGATACAACCCCCTTTCCTTACCCTGTCATGTCGCCTCAAAATATAAGTGTAGACCAGACTATCACTAACATAATCATTTCCACTGTCACTGTCACTAACTTATCACTGATCAACCTGTCCAACTTGTCACTATCACCGATACTCAACCAGATCCTATCACATGGATCATATACCAAGGACACCTCTCAACTAGATTTCTAACATCACCAACACATGCATCTACCAAGCATGTACTCACCAACATACCATCACAAGATATATGTCTCAACCATGTACTAAAGCATGTACCAAACCATCAACCTATACCATACCAAGAATCAACCGTGTACCACAACCTGTACCACAAAAGTACATCAATCGTGTACCACAACCTATACTACAAAAAGTGCATCAATCATGCACCAACACCTGTACAACATTAAGTGCATCAACCATGCACCAAGACTTGTACCAAACCGTGCATCAACAATCCACTAAAACTTGTACCAAACTGTGCATCAACCATGCACCAAAACCTGTACCAAACCGTGCATCAACCATGCACCATATCATGAATCATACATGTACCATATCATCAACATGTACCACACCAAGTACATCAACCCTGTACTATACCAAGTACATCAACCATGTATAATCTCATACATCAACCATGTACCACAAACCATATACCATGAGATGTGCCTCAACCATATACCATCACATCATCAACATATAACCAAGATGTACCTCAAACCATGTGCCATGTAAAGTACCAACATCACCAAGATATGTCTCAAATCAAACCAGATACCAAGATAGCCAATAGTGCACTTTCTAACAATGCATCACATCATCATCAAGATATACCATATCACATACCATCACCACCATGCTTTAAGCATATACCATACCATAACCAAGCATAATAAATATTCACATAAGCATACATGTAACTTGTAGTTGACCTGATGTAATGAATTTCTGACCTGTAAACCTTCCACATCCTTCAACAACTTGGTACCATCATTCTCCCTAAATATTTCTTGTCCTCATGGGACAAAGACTACCTGTCATGCAGGACCTTGCATGACGTGCCATAGGAAACCCGCGAAGGTGCCTCGCGGGACACCCTCAAGATGACCCATGAGGGCATGCTTAATTAGGATTACAGAGAAACCCTAACACTTTCTTCGATTCCTCAGACTTGACGTCGGATTCACCAATAGACCAAAATATTAGACCATATCATTCTCACAAGATATATATTCAATGTAAGTGTGTATGACAAATGAATGTCTCATGATGTGTGTTTATAATTTTTCAACCAACACCTTTTCCTCACTTTAGGGCTGACCTGTACTTTCTTATTATAACAACTTAACCCTTTAATTAATTCACTTGTAACAAACTAGGGTCTTCTTGACCATTCTTTGGGGCTTCCAACTTCACGAGGGTATATCTCCCTAACCGTAAGGAACCATGTGGCGTACCACATATCACCAGAAACGACATGACGCAGACTATCCATATATGAGTGTGTTACCTACATTTGCATTGTCCTTCATGTCCTTATTCCTCAAACAACTTCAGGTCTCATGACCATACCTTCGAGGCTTTGTGTAGACTTCATCAAATGCATCCATCACATTTGCTAACATCTACCACTCTTTTTGAAATCAATGAAAACTAACTCACCATCAATATCGACCACAACTATGGGGTATCTTAAACACTCTGAGGGTTGACATCAATGACAACCAATTGTCCAACAACAACTGCTGAACCTGATTTTTGATCTCTTCATTCTCTTTGGCTGTCATCTTGTAGACAACTTTGTTTGGTAGAATCATTCCTAGAATCAAGTTTATGTGATGGCTAATACTTCTTATGGGTGGTAAGGCATTAGGAAAATCATTAACAATGATATCAACAAAATCATCTAATAGTGCTTGAATTTTAGCAGGTATATCATTTAAATTTTTATTGGTAAGTACTACTCTAGGATTACTAACCAAAGCAAATTGTACCTCCTCCTATTTCTTGATTTCATACAACAATTCATTTCCACTCATCAACAACACACTTGGACCAACTTTAGCTCCTTCATCTTTCAATGAAAATAATGTATGTGTGTGTCCATTCTTTTCAAGAGTATATGTATCCCTTCTTCCATCATGGACAAATTTCCTATCATACTGCCATGGTCTTCCAAACAAGATATGATAGACATCCATAGCCATGATATCACATATTATTTCATCTTTGTAACCACCAATATGAATTTCTACCTTACATTGTTCACTTACCAGAATCTGATGTCCTTTCTGCAACCATGACACTTTGTGTAAATGTGTTGAACCTGCACATAATAGATCTACCTAAACAATAATACACACATTTGTAGAGAAAATTGGAGAAAGAAGAAGAAGGAGAGAAAGAATGAAAGAATTCTCATTAATCGTTTTCCACACTCAAAGAGAGTAATTTACAATAGATATAGGATACATGAGTAACTAATGTGCCATAGTGGTGGTCTAGAGTGATCTAGACACACACCAACAATTACGGGAGTGAACTGGCACCTAGTCTAGTCTCTTAGGTAGTTACATGAGTGAACTAACACTTAGTTGAGTTAACTAGTCTTCAATTAACTGACTAAACATAGAGTAGTGAGGAGTTAACTCAGGAAATCAAGGGTAATGCACCAGTCTGGTGATGATCCCAATTTTTCATGGTGACAAAACCAATGCAACATCTAAACTCAACTCAACTAGTCAAACTGGAGTGTCAACTAAAAGAGAATATTCTCCAGGTGGAATATTCTCCCCTAAAATATAGGAGTCTGGATAATGACTAATTATGACTAATGAACAAGGAAAAACCTTAGGAAAAATAAATCCTAGGTGTGTGTGAAGCAACTCCAACACCCCCCCTGAACATCAGTATGGTGAAAATAAAGAATGGGTCCCGGCAACGAGGCCATGTTAGGTACCCAAATACAAAAGATATACTGAAATAAACGAGGAAAGAGGGAAAACCTCATGGGAAAACCCCCCCTTAAATTACAATGCATAAAAAAAATATATGAGAAGGAACAAAAGGCAGTTGCTAAGCAACCTTGTCCTTCACTCCAAGAAGACCTCACAATTGTGCAAGTTTGTGCTCGTTGACAATTTTGTTGAATATGTAGATGTCTTCATGGATCTGTTGAAGTAGATGCACCATTGAGATGTTCATACATATCCACTTTCTCTTCTTGCAATGAAGTAGATCCAAATAAAGTTTGGATGAGACTTTGAAAACCGTATGGCCATTTTCGGAAAAACACTGAAATTTTGTTGATGTTAAAATGATCATAACTTCACTTCTCAGACTCCGTTTCAGACGATTTTTTTTTGAAATTGGATATTTTCCTGAGAGGAATTCAAATATCCAATTTTTTTTCTGAAAATTGTGCTCAGAAATATCAGAATGGAGTCTGATTTGTGCGGCTCTCTTTTTGTCTCCTGAGATGCATGCATTGCGCATGGAAAAGTGTCTGCATGTGACTCCTGAGATGCATGCCATATATATTCCACATGAATTCAAAAAAAAAATCTAAAATGGAGTAGACATCATCTTCAATTATTGGAATACAAATTTCTGCAAATTTTTTTGTAGAAGACTCTTCATAATAAGAGGATTGATCTTCTGATGGCTTCTCTTTTGGCTCTATCTGTTCAATACCCTGCATGCAATATTCACAATCTTCTTTATTCCCAAATAGAACCTCCAATCTGGTCCATAATTCATTTGGAGTGAATTCTTGTGTGACATCACATACTTGGTGGAGAATTTATGGAGAAATAGATAAATAGATAAATCCTATGGCCATATCTTGTCTATTGAGAAAGTCATTTTTCTCATCGGCGAAATCATGCTCTACTTCCATTGCCATGTTTATTTGGTATAAGTCTCTACTTCTGAGAAAAATTAGAATCTTTGGCTTCCACTCCAAATAGTTATGAGGTGTGAGAAGTATTATCGGTGAGTAAAACATAAATTCCATCTTTTCTGCGTTCTTCAATCTTCAGTACCTACAAAAATAATTTGGTGTAGCTTTTGCTTAGCAGTCCGTCGGCTCTGATACCATGTAAATGTGTTGAACCTGCACAAAATATATCTAGCTAAACAATAATACACACATTTGCAGAGAGAATTGGAGAAAGAAGAAGAAGGAGAGAAAGAATGAAATAATTCTCATTAACCGTTTTCCACACTCAAAGAGTGAGTAATTTATAATAGATATAGGATACATGAGTAACTATTGCGCCATAGTGGTGGTCTAGAGTGATTTGGACACACACCAACAGTTACGGGAGTGAACTGGCACCTATTCTAGTCTCTCAGGCAGTTACAAGAGTGAACTGCCACCTAGTTGAGTTAACTAGTCAACTAGTCTTCAGTTAACTGAATGAACAAAGAGTAGTGAGGAGTTAACTCAATAAATCAAGGGTAATGCGCCAGTCTGGTGATGATCCCAATGTTGCATGGTGACAAAACAAATGAAGCATCTAAACTCAACTCAACTAGTCAAACTAGAGTGTTAACTGAAAGAGAATATTCTCCAGGTGGAATATTCTCCCCTAAAATATAGGAGGCTGGATAATGACTAATTATGACTAATAAACAAGGAAAAACCTTAGGAAAATAAAATCCTAGGTGTGTGTGAATTAGCTCCAACACTTTGTTGAAATTACTAAGACAACTGAGAGGGGGGGTGAATCAGTTGTTATTGTGCTTAAACAATTTTAAGTCTATTAATACATTCTTAATCTTTCTTCAAGTGATCATCAACATTATATAGAATATGGACAATAAAATTAATGAGAATCAGTCACACATAAGGTATACACAGAGACAAATTTTCACGAGGAAACCCATAAAGGGAGAAAACCTCTTCTTCTTCGAAATGATATGCAGTCTTTTAAGTTCTGTACATCATCTATAATTGAGCACCAACTCAATGTGAGGCTGCTACCTCTGTTTTACAAGCTGCAACTTGTTTGAGAGTACCAACTCTCTGTTTTCTCTAGCACCCACTAGAAGGAAGCACCAACTCCCTTAATGTTCCAGCACCAACTGGATGGAAGCACCAGCTTCCAGTTACACAGGCTCCAACCTGTATAACAAAGAACACTTGTTCTCCCTTGCACCACCCTGGTTTCTCTGGCTGCAACCAAATGGAAGCTACAACTCCCTGTGTTCAAGCTCCCACTTGAACCTCTGAGGACAACAATCCTCCCTAGCACCTCCCAACCACCCTGGAATATAAATCAATAATTAAACAACCAACTACACATATAAATCGATTCCTACCACTTCTTCTCTGTTATGTAAATCTGGTCTTCTTCTAACTGTTCTGCAATTCTTCTCTTCCTTTGTCTGTTTTGCACATTTTCTCTGCTTCAACTTGTTCTGTCATTCTGCTCTGCTTCAAGGTGTTCTTTCATTCTGCTCTGCTTCAATTCTTTTCCTCATCTGTTACTCTTCTCTGAGTTTTATCTCACACTGCGCATATTCTCAGTCTCACACTGTGCATCCTGTGATTTTCCCTTTCTTACAGTTTAATTCATTTTTCATCCAGAACAACCAACCTCGCACAATCTATGTCTTTTCCTTTTATGCACCACACCCACAACAGTTACCCTTCGAATCTTCTGAGGCAAAAGAAAAACCATCTAAGCAACTGAAACGCCAACCGATCAGGAATCATGAATCAATTTTGCTAATTGATTCGTAACTGATGAATTAATTATGAGAGAGAACAATAGCCCTCCAATCATATTCAAGTTTATCTGCACCGTTGGATGAACTTTATTAATCTTTCCTTTAAATCGGATTTCGGCATTTCGACATTCCTGTGGCCAAGTGTCTTGACACTTCATATCGCGATCTCCGAAACTCCGATACATAGCTTTTCTGCGCTAGCTCCTTCCTCTATATGACCTTGGCCATGACCAAGCGCTTATGCATAAAGTGCTTTTCGTGAATTCGCATTTCGTGAATATGGAGATGAGGCATATCGACTCTCCAAGTCGCGATCCCCGAAACCCCGAAATGGAGCTTATCTGAACTGACTCCTTCCCTTCTTGTGACCACTGGCGGTGACCATAGGTTGTACCAAAAGGCACTTCATATTTCGTGAGTTTATAAACTTCATGAGTCTGATCGATGGTTTAAATCTCCATAGATCCGACGATCCAGATCTTATCGCGATCTCGCATCTCGTGAGTTTCCACACCATGCTCCGTTGACTCCAAGTCAGTGACTTGTCCTATGATTCGACGGTCCAGATCTGATCTTAATTCAATGGCTCAGATCATATCGCGATTTAGCATCTCGCGAGTTTCCACACCATGCTCCGTTGACTCCAAGTCAGCGACTTGTCCTATGATTCGATGGTCCAGATCTGATATTAATTCAATGGCTCAAATTATATCGCGATTTTGGCATTCTTGTGGTTATGTTTCTTGCCTCTCCAAGTCGCGATTCACGAAACTCCGAAATGGAGTCGAATCAACGGTCCAGATCACACCTTGATTTGACGGTTGTGATTAAATCACGATTTCGCATATCACGATTTCAGTGTTTATATTTCTTTCCTCTCTAAGTCGCGAGTCGCGAAACTCTGAAATGGAGTCAGATCACACCTTGATCTGATGGCTGCGATTAAATTGCGATTTCGATGGTTATATTTCTTGCCTCTCCAAGTTGCGAGTCACGAAACTCTGAAATGGAGTCGAATCAACAGTCCAGATCAAACCTTGATCTGACGGCTGTGATTAAATCACGATTTCGCATATCGCGATTTCGATGGTTTTATTTCTTGCCTCTCCAAGTCGCCAGTCGCGAAACTCTGAAATGGCGTGGGATCAACAGTCCCGATCAACACTTGATCTGACGGTCATCGGGAATTGTAAATGGGATCCAACGATCATAAATGCTACTTCTCCTTCTGAGCTTACTTTGTTCTGCTTACTTTGATCTTTCCATCGATGATCTGCCAACAATCCTTTGCACTATCTCTTCTGAGCTTATTCGAATCTTCTCTGCAGCGTCTATTCATAATGCCCATCTATTACATACTTTCTGTACTCATGCCATCTTCACTGTTGTACTTGCCATCAATGACAAGTATACAAGCATGCGCTGTCTGTTAAATATTTTCCAACATTCTCCCTTTTTGGAATTGATGGCAACACAAGCACCCACATGCATTCAGACTCTCCTCCCAGACTCTTTTCTCCCCCTTTGACATCAATGTCAAAGAAGAAACATGGTCCCCCTGAGCTGTTGCAAAACATACTCCCCCTATCAACTATGAGAATCTTGGAAATACATTGGATATTCAATAAGTACTCCCCCTGACCAGGTGACAGATTAGACACAAGAAATTATAACCCCCAACTTTTGACGAAGATATCCAAAAGGGGTTGCTACTAATGGTTTTGTAAATATATCTGCAATCTGTTCTGTAGAAGGTATATAATTTAGTTGAACAATTCTGTTTGTAACTTGTTCTCTGAGAAAATGGTACTTTATTGGAATATGATTAGTTTTGGAATGAAGTATAGGATTCTTGGAGACACTAATGGCACTGGTGTTATCACAGTGAATTGGAATGGGATCAGTGCAAGTTACCTTCAAATCTGCAAGAGTTTGTATCATCCATAAAATTTGTGTGCAGCAAGTAGCAGTAACAATGTATTCTGCCTCTGTAGTTGATAATGAAATGGATCCTTGCTTTTTACTAAGCCATGCAACTAATGAGTCACCTAGAAAGAATGCTCCTCTACTGGTGCTTTTTCTCTCATCAACACAGTTTTCCCAATCTGCATCTAAATAAGAAGTTAACTGGAAATTCTGATTTCTTGGATACCACAGACCATAAGTCATTGTTCCCTTCAAGTATTTAAATATCCTTTTGATAGCTACCAAATGACTTTGTTTAGGAGCAGACTGATAACGACCTACCATTCCAACAGCTTGCATTATATCAAGACGGGATGCTGTGATGTACATAAGACTACCTATCATAGAGTGATATGACCTTTGATCAACATCAGGTGAGATATCATCTTTACTCAGCTTGCAACCAACCACCATAAGTGTACTAATAGGAGAGGAATCCTCCATCTGAAATTTCTTTAACATCTCTTTCAAATATTTTTCTTGAGAGATAAATATTCCTGCATAACTCTGTTTTACTTGTAAACCAAGAAAATATGATAGTTCTCCTATCATGGACATCTCAAACTCTGTTTGCATAGAGTTAGCAAACCACTGGACAGATGATTCATTAGTACAACAAAAAATAATATCATCTACATAAACCAGAACAACTAATAAATTATCACCTTCAGACTTAATGTAGAGATTGTTGTCAATAGTACCTTTCTTGAACCCTTTGTCTTGTAGAAATTTGTCCAGTCTATAATACCAAGCTCGTGGTGCTTGTTTTAGTCCATATAAGGCCTTCTTCAGCTTGCAAACATGATTAGGATTATTTGTCAATGAGAATCCTTCAGGTTGCTCCATATATACTTCTTCTTCTAGATCTCTATTTAGAAATGTTGACTTAACATCCATCTGATAAACTTTAAAGTGCTTATGACATGGATAAGCAAGAAACATTCTGATGGCTTCCAGTCTTGCCACTGGTGCAAAAGTTTCATCAAAGTCCCGACCTTCAACTTGTGCATATCCTTTACAGACCAATCTGGCTTTATTTCTAACAACTTGCCCTTTTTCATTCATTTTATTCTTGAACACCCATTTGGAACCTATTACATTCTTATCTTCAGGTCCGGGGACAAGCTCCCAAGTATTGTTATTTTCAATTTGAACAAGCTCTTCATTCATTGCTTTAATCCAATCATCATCCTGGCTAGCTTCCTCAAAAATTTTAGGTTTAGTCATAGATAAAAAGGCAACATGAGATTGTTCTGAGTCTTTAATCAATTTCCTTCTTGTCTGAACTCCTTTATTTATATCCCCAATTATCTGATTTTCAGGATAATTCTTTCTAATAATTCTAAGAGGTGATTTTGCTTCTTTCTGCTGATTTGTGTCAGTCTGAGTATTCATATCTTCATTTGATTCAGATTCTTCCTTTTCTGATCCTTGGACCTGTTCATCTTCATCTTCAACTATATCTTCTATTCTTGGTTCAACACTACTTACATTTTTGACTGGGATTTCTTCATCAACTTTTATATCTATACAATCAACTAGTTTATGCAGTCTCTTATTGTAGCATCTGTACCCTTTACTATTTGTAGCATAACCCAAAAAGATACCTTCATCAGCCCGGTCATCATATTTGCCAATATTTTCATCATTGTTCTTGATATAACATTTACTCCCAAAAACTTTAAAATGCTTGATTGAAGCAGGTCTTCCAAACCATAGTTCATAAGGGGTCTTGTCACTGTGTGGCCTGAGATGAGCTTTGTTAAGGATATGAACAGCTGTATGAATTGCTTCCACCCAATAAGTTTGAGGTATGTTCCTTCCATTCATCATTGATCTTACCATTTGTTGTACTGATCTATTCTGCCTCTCAACAACTCCATTTTGCTATGGAGTCCTTGGAATTGTGTACTCTCTTTTGATCCCATGTTTATCACAAAACTCTTTGAAGTTCCCTGAACTAAACTCTCCTCCTCCATCAGACTTTACTGCCTTTAATATTTTTCCTATTTGATTCTTAGTCAAAGCCTTAAACACTTTGAATTTTTCAAATGCTTCAGATTTTTCTTTCAAAAAGGCAACCCAAGTTAGTCTAGAATAGTCATCAATAATCAACATAAAGTAATTTTCTCTTCCTGTACCTTCTTTTCTTGATGGTCCACATAAATCCATATGTACTAACTGGAGAGTTTTTTCTGTTGAGGGAAAGTTTTTAGATTTGAGCTGAGTGCGAGTAAGCTTTCCTATCTAGTAGGATTTACACACAGAGTCATATGGATTTGATATCTTCAGAAGATCCTTTATTGCCCCATTGTTTCTGAGCTTGATTATATGATCAAAATTTAGGTGTCCAAGTCTCCTATGCCATAGCCAACTTTCATCATACTTGCTTAAGTGACATTCTTCTTTTTCTTCTTTTAACACATAGACATTTTTTTTGTTCTTATCCCTTTTGCAATCAGTTGTCCTGAACTCAAAGCCTTTATTTTACAGTCTTTAGAAGTAAAAATAACTTCACATCCTTTGTCACAAACTTGACTGACACTTAGTAGATTATGTTTCAGACCATCTACAAATAACACATCTTGAGCTTTTCCTTTGCCATTACTTAGGCTTACCATTCCTTTACCTTTTATTTTTCCTGGTGGATCATTTCCAAAAGTTACATTCCCTGATTTGTTTTCACTTAAAGTTAGAAACTTACTTTTGTCTCCAGTCATATGTTTGGAACATCTACTGTCAATATACCAGGGATTCTTTTGTTTTTGGGCTGATAATACTAGTCCACACTTGTCATCTGCTTTCTTCTTCCAAACCTTGACATTTTCAGCAGTGGGGATCAAGTCTGGATTGTATTTCCTTAAGTGACAGTCTGCAGCTTTATGTCCATAATTATGACAGTTGTAACATTCTGATTCACTGAATAATAAATCATAACGATTGTTATGCTCATAACTGTTGTTGTGTTTCACCTGTGTCCTTCTCCCAGTCATCACATGATTTATAGTTTGTGATTGTTTGTTGCTTGGCTGTCTCAATCTTTGTTGTGGAAGATAGTTATTCATTGAATATCTTGATTGTTCATAT
>SNQJ01S0000589.1:299880-336274 GCA_010110895.2 Picea sitchensis
TATTGTGCTTAAACAATTTTAAGTCTATTAATACATTCTTAACCTTTCTTCAAGTGATCATCAACATTATACAACATATGGACAATAAAAGTAATGAGCATCAGTCACACATAAGGTATACACAGAGACAAATTTTCACGAGGAAACCTATAAAGGGAGAAAACCTCTTCTTCTTCGAAATGATAGGCAATCTTTTAAGTTCTGTACATCATCTATAATTGAGCACCAACTCAATGTGAAGCTGTTACCTCTGTTTTACAAGCTGCAACTTGTTTGAGAGTACCAACTCTTTGTTTTCTCTAGCACCCACTAGAAGGAAGCACCAACTCCCTTAATGTTCTAGCACCAACTAGATGTAAGCACCAACTTCCAGTTACACAGGTTGCAACCTGTATAAAAGAGAACACTTGTTCTCCCTTGCACCACCCTGCCACCCTGGTTTCTTTGGCCGCAACCAGATGGAAGCTACAACTCCCTGTGTTCAAGCTCCCACTTGAACCTTTGAGGACAACAGTCCTCCCTAGCACCTCACAACCACCCTGGAATATAAATGAATAATTAAACAATCAACTACACAGATAAATCGATTCTTACCACTTCTTTGTTCTGTAAATCTGGTCTTCTTCTAACTGTTCTGCAATTCTTCTCTTCCTTTGTCTGTTTTGCACATTTGCTATGCTTCAACTTGTTCTGTCATTCTGCTCTGCTTCAATGTGTTCTGTCATTCTGCTCTGCTTCAAGTCTTTTCCTCATTTGTTACTCTTCTCTGAGTTTTATCTCACACTGCGCATATTCTCAGTCTCACACTGTGCATCCTGTGATTTTCCCTTTCTTACAGTTTAATTCATTTTTCATCTAGAACAACCAACCTCACACAGTCTATGTCTTTTCCTTTTATGCACCACACCCACAACAGTTACCCTTCAAATCTTCTGAGGCAAAAGAAAAACCGTCTAAGCAACTAAAACGCTAACCGATCAGGAATCATGAATCGGTTTTGCTAACTGATTCGTAACTGATGAATTAACTGTGAGAGAGAATAGTAGCCCTCCGATCATATTCAAGTTTATCTGCACTATTGGATGAACTTTATTAATCTTGCCTTTAAATCAGATTTCGACATTTCAACATTCCTGTGGCCAAGTGTCTCGACACTTCATATCGCGATCTCTGAAATTCCGATACAAAGCTTTTTTACACTAGATCCTTTCTCTATATGACCTTGGCCATGACCAAGCGCTTATGCATAAAGTTCTTTTCGCGAATTCGCATTTTGTGAATCTGGAGATGAGGCATCTCGACTCTCCAAGTCACGATCCCTAAAACCTCGAAATGAAGCTTATCTGAACTGACTCCTTCCCTTCTCGTGACCACTGGCGGTGACCATAGGCTGTACCAAAAGGTGCTTCATATTTCGCGAGTTTATAAACTTCATGAGTCTGATCGATGGTTGAAATCTCCATTGATCCGACGGTCCAGATCTTATCGCGATCTCGCATCTCGCAAGTTTCCACACCATGCTCCGTTGACTCCAAGTCAGCGACTTGTCCTACGATTCGACGGTCCAGATCTGATCTTAATTCAATGGCTCAAATCATATCGCGATTTCGCATCTCGCGAGTTTCCACACCATGCTCTATTGACTCCAAGTCAGCGACTTGTCCTATGATTCGACGGTCCAGATATGATCTTAATTCAATGGCTTAGATTATATCGCGATTTTGACGTTCTTGTGGTTATGTTTCTTGCCTCTCCAAGTCATGATTCACGAAACTCCGAAATGGAGTCGAATCAATGGTCCAGATCACACCTTGATCTGAGCTGCGATTAAATCACGATTTCGGTGGTTATATTTCTTTCCTCTCCAAGTCGCGAGTCGCGAAACTCCGAAATGGAATTGGATCAACAGTCCAGATCACACCTTGATCCGACAGCTGCGATTAAATCGCGATTTCGCATATCGCGATTTCGATGGTTATATTTCTTGCCTCTCCAAGTCGCGAGTCGTGAAAATCTGAAATGGAGTCGAATCAACGGTCCAAATCACACCTTGATTTGACGAGTGCGATTAAGTCACGATTTCGAAGGTTATATTTCTTTCCTCTCCAAGTCGTGAGTCACGAAACTCTGAAATGGCATGGGATCAACAGTCCCGATCAACACTTGATCTGACGATCATCAAGAATTGTAAATGGGATCCAACGATCAGAAATATTGCTTCTCCTCTCGATCTTACTTTGTTCCGCTTACTCTGATATTGCCATCGATAATTTGCCAACAATCCTCTGCACTATCTCTTCTGAGCTTATTTGAATCTTCTCTGCAGCGTCTTCTCATAATGCCCATCTATTACATACTTTCTGTACTCATGCCATCTTCACTGTTGTACTTGCCATCAATGACAAGTATACAAGCATGCGCTGTCTGTTAAATATTTTCCAACACACTTGGTATGGAGTATGATGTGCCATCCTCTACAATCCCAACTTTTCCACCATTTATGTAGAAACTAGATTGTTTGTGTTGCCACTATCAATGACCACCTTGCAACATTTCCCCTTTGATTTTCACATGGTTATGAATAAACTCTTTCTCTGTGCTGGTTCATGAGTTTCCTTCTTCTCTTTAATCAAAACTCTCTTCAACATTAGCGATTCACCCACCTCAGGAGTTTCTTATTTTACCTATGCATTCACTATCTCTTCTTTAGCCTCTGCAATATGAGCTTCTCTCTGGTTTGTCAACTTTCTCTCAATACAATCCCAAGACATATGCCATGTTTTTCCACAAGTAAAACACATGATTTATTTACCTCTTCCTCTGCCTCTTGAGAATAATATTCCACCTCTTCACTCTCCTTCACTAGGTGACTGGCTACTAGAGATTCCTACTTCTCCCTTTGAAGCCTGAAATATTCCTCTGTTGGATGGCCCCTTTCCTCTTGCTGGACTCCTTCCTCTATTCTTTTGGGGTTGCTTCCTGGCCAAATTTTATTCTTCCTTTAGTGCTGCTTGGTAAGCATATTCCACTGTCCTCAGGGACAAAAGAATGATCCCATATTGAATTTCATACCTCAGTCCATTTATATATCTAGAAACCTTCTCAACATATTCTTCTATATGACCTTCTCTGATATTCAGGCTACAAAATTCTTCAGTGTATTCCTTCACTTTCATGACTTTCATCCTCAAATTTTACAATTTTCTAAACAGATTCAATTGATAGTCCTTAGGCATGAATTTTCTTTTGAATTTGGCTACCATCCCATCCTAGCTTTTGTTTTTAGCTTTTCCTTTCCTCCTCCTATCTTCCTCTAACTCATCCCACCATAAGGTTGCATGTCCTTTCTGTCTTCATCCACCTCTTTGTAGTCAAAGTACTTATCCATTGCCTTGATCCAATCAAGTAATTCATCCAAATTCAAGTTACCCTCATACATGGGAACTTCCATCTTTGGTATGGCTCCTACCTTTGCGACCAATATCAACAGTTTCTCTTTTGTTTTTTCTCTTCTTGGTGCTTCTTATGTTTCCTCACCAGAGCTTGTATCTTCACTTTCACTGACATCTCCTGTGTCAATTTCCCTTCTCTGAGCTGTATCTATGGCTTCCATCCTCACATGGATGCGCTTCATCTCCAATCGCAACTCTTTAGTTCTACATTTCTCTCTGGGCCTCCTCTTATGGGAAACATGATTATTGCAAGATACAATTCCTTGTGCTTTGATTCTTAAAGCATCATTGTGCTCTGATGCCACTTGATGTGAACCTACCAGGCCCAAATTACTTCAAACATAGTTCTCAAATAACTTTGATGGCAACTTATCACTTGGGTTTCCCACAAATTATTTCTATTGGCCTCGAATCTTCACTAATAGAGTCTCAGACCACTCTGTTACATACCAGTGAAATTTTATCATGCCCAACTAATAACATTAATCGAGATTACCTTTTGACGGACGATCTAACTTAAAAATTTGAGATCTAGGCATTAACGACTAAACAATGAGCATAAGTGCTAAACCATCCATAGGACCTCACACCAGAACCGAGTGCTAAAAGTGTTGTCATCAGAAGTTTCATGCTGGGGAGCAATTTGCAGTGCTCGGTTGTTCTGACCTAATGATATACGTGTCATCATCGTCCCTCAAGCTCCCTTTACCTTTATCGTCATTGACGACCAAGACGATAGACATCGTCGTCGGTGATTTCTAGGTGGAGTTCTAGTCTCGATACGACAAGCCCCGACGATATAATCATGGCCATTGATTCTGGAAGAGGTTCGCCCCAATCAGATCTACACTGTTCGTTCACTTATGCCTGGAACCCAAATTCTACAAGCCCAAATTTACTATGATCGATTCCAATGCGCAACAAAGGATTAATTCTTCACCTCTACAACTCCAATTTGGTTCAGATTCGTAACAAGGATCTTCACACGATCTCATACAACCACAAACACTTAGCTGCTTTTTCCACACAATTTATAAACAATGTTAAAACAAACACACACGAGACACAATTCCACCATAAAACTAATCTTTATTAAATCATTGAAGGAACAATATTACAACAAGAAGGCTCAGTTCCTTTTGGATCCATAAAACCTCTACGCACCGCACACTATCACACCCTCAATATATCTGCACACTCTCTACACATTTCTATTCATTACAAAATATCTGGAGCTCTCTGGTAGCTTCCCAAACTAACTAAATCCCGAGCTCTCTCAACAAATCTTAAATCTAGAAATCTGTTTCTGAAACTTAGCAACAGATTAATACCTATAAAAAATAATCAAACGAATATATCTTCTAGAGATGTCTTGTACACTTATTACAAATGAATATAGTAAAACATTAGGAAACTAACTTCCTTACTAAATTTTGTGACCCGTGGGTCAATCTCGAAATAACTTGTTGATGTTCCTGCATCATCTTGCCAAAAAAACCAAACTATTCTTCGGAAATTAAGTATGATAACACCTCTTTCAATCTTATTGCTAGGACTTTTGCAATTATCTTGCAGACACAATTACATAATGAAATTGGCATAAACTCATCAAATGTGCCATGCTTATCAATTTTTTTGGGATCAAGGATATAATTGTAGAGTTAAATGATCCCAAGACCTTGCTTGAGCTTCTAATATCTTCAATTACCCTAATCAAATATTCCTCTACTAGCTCATAAGAGCCTAGAAAAAACTCAACAATCCATCCATTTAGACCCAAGCTCTTATCTTTTTTAAGATATGATAAGAATGCTTGCAATTCATCCTTTAATACCTTCTCAAATATCCTTTAATTATCGTCTTCAATTGCAAACCGAGAAAACAAGATAGACAATTTTATGATCTTTACATTCACCCTATCGTGCTCTTTGAAGACACTCTGGAAATGATTGACCCCTAGGTCTGTTATTTTATTGAAAATTATTAGCATAAATCCCTCATCATTCTTCATTTCCTAAATAATATTGATTATTTTCCTATGAATTGAAAATTGGTTGCAAAATAAGGTGTTCTCATCCCCTTTCTCCAACCAAACAACATTGTTCTTCATCCTCCACTTGGCTTCACTACTTTCTAATAATCTCCTCTTTTTTATTTTTCAACTCCATTAACCTTTGTTTTTCTTCTTCACATAAAATACCCTTACCATTTTTTTCATGGATACTTGATATCTTGTTATCAGTGTCTTTCAAAAGATAATACCTAAATGTTTCTCTATTGCCTAGGATTCCCCTCTCATTTCTATGTTCTATAGAGCATATGCAAGTTGGAAACTTGTTTTCTCCCTGTAATTTGTACTCCCCTCTTGTTTTTATGTTCTATATGCAATTGAAAACTTGTTTTCTCCTAAGAATTTGCGTCATACCTTTTCCATTATTTCCTTACAATTTCTTGGAAATCCTCCTCTTCAAGCTAGCTTTAATTGAATTTGAAGGGGACTGGCAAGCTTATCATTCGTCATCTATATCTATAAAAATATGGAAGTATGCTCTGGGTCACCTCCTACGTCAACCCATGATCTAGTCCCACTAACCATATTTAGCAAATGCTCTAAGATAATAAAAAAATATGTCTATATGAGTATGTAGGTTTCCACAGTTAGTCATAATTTTAGCCAAATGTTTTGGATAAAACCATGTGCAAGGTTTTGAAACGTCCAATTTTTCGAGTGGACATTTGACCCATCATTAGATACACATGAAACTCTTGTGGTGGAAAAGAGTGTTGAGGTTTGTATTTAAAGGAAAAATTTAAGTAGTTGTTGAGTAGAGGAAGGAAGATTCCGTAAGAAATGAGAAATAAATTTTATATTAAAATTGGCCATTGGGGGGGTTTAAAAATTTAATGAAAATAGTAAAGGATGGGAGAAAAAATAAGATGAAAATATTAAATAAGATGATAAAAATAAAGTATTAAATAATTGTGGAAAAAGAATAAATATTTTGGCTTAGGGGATAAAATGTTAATGCCATTAATAAAGTAAGTCGTTGAGAATAGTAACGTATGAAAAATATAAAAGTTGTTAAGAAACAAAATTCTAGAATAGAAGGATAATTAGTAATGTTGATACGAGATAAAATGATAATATTAGATAATTTGTAATGTCAAAATGATGATAATAAGACAAGATAACAAAAGAATGTATGAATAGCTAGGGAGAAACCCAAAGAAGAAAGTGGGCTAAAGTGAGAAGAATATGAAGAACAAGATAAGAACCAAAAGATTGTGAGGAAAAGCAACAAAGCGCTAAGGATAAAATGAAGGGAGAGGATAGGAAAAACTAGGCAACTTAAATAAACCAAAAAGGGGGGGGGGTGTGGGGGAGTTCCTAAAGAAGATGATGAATGGTGGGCTTCCAATATTGGCTAAGTTTATAGCCATCTTCACGATTGAAATTATTATGGTGTTTCTCAATTTCCAAGGCTTCACAAATAAGGCAAGATGAGTAATAAGGGGTTGAAGCTAGAATTTTAGTTTGGTCGAAGTAGATTAGGTGCTTGGATTTAAAAGAGTGCTAAAAAATAACTGATTTGGAGACAGTTGTGGGAAGCATCAACTATATTCTCTTTACGATGAGCTTTGAATGATCTACCAATTTGACATATGTAAGATTTTCCACAGGAGCAAGGAATTTGGTACACTCTTGGGCCAAGCATCGAGTCAGATTTATCTTTGGCAGTTCTAAAAAGATGTTTTAGGGTTTTATGGGGTTTGAATAAGGTTTTGATATTTTCATCTTATTTTTTCTCACATCCTTTACTATTTTCGTTAAATTTTTAAACCCCCCCAAAGGCCAATTTAAATATAGAATTTATTTCTCATTTCTTACAGAATCTTCCTTCACTCTCCTCAACAACTACTTAACTTTTTCCTTTAAATACAAACCTCAACACTCTTTTCCATCAGAAGAGCTTTGTGTGTCCCTAATGATGGGTGGAATGTCCACTCGAAATGTTGGATGTTTCAAAACCTTGCACATAGTTTTATACATAAAAAAATGGATAACAAAATATATCTAGTCTATTGGATACCTATGCCTCTCCTACCCCATTATTCCTCCATATAGGCCTAATTGCAATAGGTTCTACATCTACTAGTCTAGAATGTTCTATCTTATATTTGAAAAAGTTATCTAATTTGTCCACATTGGTTATGTCTCCCCATATATAAAACTTGTGTAAGGTAAAATTCAAGTCACCTCCAATGATCACTCTTCCTTCCTTTAACACAACTAGTGGAAATAAATTCTCCCAAAATATTTTCCTCTCCTCATAAGGCCCATACACATTCATAACTATAATTGTTTGTCCTAGAGTCACACTTATACAAATAAATCCGAGACACTAGAAAAAGATTTTATTAAAGTTCCATATTCGATCTCCATCCAACAATTAATCCTCTAGAGTTACCATAGGCATCTAAAGCAACAAATTCCCATCCTTTAAAGTAGTTTTTTAAACTCCTAGAAATTTATCCTCATACCCCATCATTTCATATATTAAAAGTACATTAGGATTCTCTAATTCAACTCATCTAGATAAAGCCAATGTTTTTGAGTGTCTACCTAACCCTTAGATATCCAAGGAGAGTATGATCATTTATCACTACTCCTTGTGGCTTGTCCTACTGTAAGGAATTTGGTTATAGGTATTTTCCTACCTTGTTGAATTTATTTAAGAGCCTTCTCTTATGCAAGATATAAATAATATTTCCTTCCTACCGAATTTGAGAAGTTCTCCTTAATTGATCATAACCCAAACCACCCATCCCATGTCCACCCATCAAACCCTTTCCCTTTTTATATCTTAACTAATAATGATCAATTCCCTAATCTCATTCCTATATTCCCCAGTCCCTTTTCCTACTTCCCTTTCCAAGGAACTACCTCTAGAGTTACTACTCAAATATGAGGAAGGGTTACAATTTTCCTTTCCCTCCAAACGAGAGATGAGAGTCAGTCCTATAGAAGGATCCCTATTACATTCTTTAATCCATTGCCTTCCCTTAGGGTTTTATCCATTTTTATAGGGGTTGGCCAATCTTCCCTATCTATTAGATTACAAAATTCAAAATATTTTAACACGTAAATTAGGATTTTTTTGAATTGACTTACCCATATCATCACATGTCTTCTCAATTTTCTTCCTGAAAATTTCTTCTAGGCCAAACACTCCCGAGAAAGAAACTTGGGCGTGTATCTTAGCAGATGAGCTATGATCCAGATTTTATGAGCATAACGAAATGACTACATATTATTAACAGGTACTTAACACAAAATAACAGAGATACAGTAAAACTGGTTTTCTATTCAATAAGGAAATAAGTTGAAACTGTAAAATGCAGCAAAAACAAGCTTGCTGGAATGGTGGCGGCTTATCTCTGAGAAGAGATGTGATGGTTGCGCTCATTCGCAAGAAGATCATTACAACAAGGATTTGAAGGCCTTTTTACAATAAACAAGAATGCCAAAAACCCTAGACATAAAAAAACCTAACCCTAGGAGATGAAGCGCCAAAAGTCATGTGGGCCCCGTTTGGGTAAGTTAGTACATCAACTTCTCGGGGTCGTAACTTTTGCATACGATCTCCGTTTTAGGCGTATGATAGCCTGTTGGAAATGTATCTTCGAGGAGATTCATTTTGGGGGAAATGTCAAAGGATATTTTATATTGCTCCTCATTTTCCCAAAAAACATTGTTTAGGGCCTCATAACGGCTCCAGAAGTGAAAAACTGCTAAAAATAGTAAATTACCAAAATTGCCAGAAAACTGTTTTGAGCTAGTTGGAAAAGGTGGGTGACCACCGATATCTACTTGGATCAATCCTATCTCCTTAGGAAGCAATGGTATCCATTGCGTTGAGTTCCCCCATCAGATGAGGACATTTCTGCTGAATTTGGCCCCCGGTGAGCCACTTGCCTTGGTGCAGGAGTTGCCCTGCTTTGACGACTCGATAAAGCTAGATCCTTTGTTGTTGAGTGCCCTTGATCTATGTGCCCACAATTTGATCACTGAATGCCTATTGTATGCAGTCAGGGTTGAGCTATTTTGGTGTCAACTATTTTGCTACTTCTGAGGTGTCCAATAATGGTGGGAAATAAGGGCAAAGGAGATCCACGTTGAACACTGGGTGCAGGCCAAGGAAAGGAGGAATGTTGAGCTCAAAAGAATTATCCCCCATGGCCTTGGTCATGGTGTATGACCCATAATGGAGTGTGCGAAGCTTCCGATGGGTTCATGTAAGGCATTATTTGTACAAGTGCAACCAAATTTTGTCGCCCACCTGAAACTTATGTGGCACCCGATGTTGATCATGGTGTTGCTTGTACTTGTCATTGGACTTATGTAGGATATCCTGAACCTATTGGTGGATGTGCTGGATCCATTCAATGAACCTGGTGGCATTTTCAGCTTCAGTTGGAGCAGGAGATGAGTCGGTCAAGGTGATCGCAAGGGGAAGTGCAACATCTATGGGACCCAATGGTTGGAATCCCAACCCCACCTGAAAGGGGTTATGGCCAGTTGAGCTATGCAGGGCTCGATTGTAGCTATGATGGACATAGGGAAGGATTTCATCCCATGTGTGAGGGTTCTTGGAATTATACATGCGAAGGATATGCAAAACCATTTGATTTACGACCTTGGTTTGGCCATCTGTCTGAGGGTGGAAGGTCATGGATTTGGTGAGCTTGGTGTCCAGCAATGACCAGAGGCTCGACCAAAATGTGATGAGAAATCGACTGTCCCAATCTGAGACAATGGTTTGTGGGATTCCAAAATGTACCCAGACTCGTTCAAGGAAGATCTTGGTAGTGGCCTCTGTTGTGATGCTCTTCGTGAAGGCAACTAGAATCCCCATCTTAGAAAAGCGATCAACAACCACAGGAACATAGTCATTTCCCCACTTGGTGGATGGGAGGCCCAACATGTAGTCCATTGAGATGGATTCCCATGGCTTGTCAGGAGTAGGAAGAGGGGTGTACATGCCATGTTTCTTAGTTGTCGGTTTGGAAATAACGCAGGTAGTGTAGGACCTGATATACTTGTTTACATCCTATCAAAGTTTTGGCCAGTACAAATGTTTATGTAGCATCACCACTGTCTTTTTGATGCCGAAGTGTCCTGCCACCTGACTGTAGTGGGATTCCCATATCATCTTCATTCGCTCGCTTGATGGAACACAAATATGTCCAAGGTGACACAAAAACCCATCTTGAAGATGGAAATTATCAACAACTGCGTTTGCACCCAACATTTGGTAGGTGGTGGTGAAGTCTGGGTCTGTCTCATAAAGTTGGGGCCATCTAGAGGTATCATGGCCACAAGAGTCTAGCACTGTGGTGAGTGCCACGATTGGCGGTCTACTGAAGCAATCAACGACGTGATTGGTGCTTCCTATTTTATATTTGATGTTGAGGTAGAATTGCTGCAAGTATGTGGACCACTTTTGATGGCGGTCATTCTGCAATTTTCCTTGTGTCTGCATGAACTATAATGGCTTATGATCACTGTGGATGACTGTCTCCTTCCCAAGAATGTAATGTCTCCACTGGCGGCAGGCTTGCACAATGGAGTACATTTATTTGTCGTAAGTAGGGTACTTACGAACAACATTTGATAGTGTCTCACTATGATAGGGCACGAGGTGGCTATGCTAAGTGAGAACGATACCCACAACATAGTATGAGTGAAATTATTGGGGCAGAGCACAAGTGCTGCTTCAAATCATCAAACACTTATTGTTGGGATCGACCCCACGCAAATTTTACCTTACCACCACCCCTGGTTATTTGGCTGAGGTCCCATGAAATATGGGAGAATCCCAACACGAACCTGCAGTATAAATTGGCAAGGCCCAAGAAGCTTCGAAGCTCAGTGAGTGTGGTTGGGGCTGGTCAGTCACAGATGACTTGGATCTTGGCTAGATCCACATGTATGCCATGCTGATCAACGATGTATCCCAGGTAATGAACCATGTCCATGCCGAAGGAGCATTTTTCCAAGTTGGCATATAGCTTGTACTGTAGCAGGGTGTGCAAAACCTGCTGAATATGCTGCAAGTGTTCGGCCCAAGTCTTGTTGTAAATGAGAATGTCATCTAGATACACAACTACAAAAGTATTGGTGAATGGTTGCAATATATCGTCCATCATCCTCATGAAAGTGGCTGGAGAAATTGTCAAACCAAAGGGCATGACCAACCATTCAAAAAGGCATTCCTTTGACTTGAAGGAGGTCTTCCATACATATGTCTATTCTATTGGGACCTGGTGGTAGCCAGAATTCGGATCAATATTACTGAAGTATTTGGCCCCCGTGAGTTGATCAAGGAGGTCGTTGATTTGGGGAATCGGGTACCGATTTATGACTGTGATTTTATTCAGAGCCTGGTAATCAATGCAGAGTCGCCAGGTTCCATATTTCTTATGTACCAACACGATTGGTCTTCCGCAAGGTGATGAGCTGGGACATATGTGCCCCTTGTGGAGCAATTCTTGGATCTGTCACTTAATCTCCTCATTCTCTAACAGAGAGTGGTGATGGACTGGCCCATTGTGCAGTGGTGCGTCGGGGGTCAGATCGATGGAGTGCTTGACCTGGCAGTGCAGAGATACCCTAGCAGGTGAGGAGAATATATCCGAGTATTCTTCCACGACCTTATCTACTTGCTTATGCTGTGTGGAGAGGTCGGCCACAGAGACCCTAGATGTGGCTGTGCTCTTTCGCTTATTCTGAGAGTGAATCACGAAGAAGACAAACTTCCCTGTCTGAGAGATGACCTTCCTGCATTGCTTAGCAGAGATCAAGGAAATAACACTAGGTGGGACTGCCTCGAGTATCCTGTACAATTTCTTGTTCAAAGTAATAATAACAATATGAGGCCTAGACTCATATATAGCATGGCGTTTCCATAAATAAGGTTGGCCCAAAATAACATCACAAACTTCGAGAGGAGCAACATCACACAATACCTCGTCTTTGAAGGGCTTGATGTCGTACGACAGTCGACAGTGTTGGCTGACGCGTAGAACACTTCCTTGGTGGAGCCATCCATTGGTGTAGGGTTGTGGGTGCGGCGTTGTCGGTAGGGATAGTCTCTTGATGACCTATGCTGAGATGAGGTTCTTCTGGATACTGCTATCAATGATGAATTGAAGCAGGGTGCCTTTTACCCACATCTGTGAATGGAAGAGGCACTCTCCTTCTTCTGGCTCATCTGGTTCACCAGGCTAGAGCTTGGTGGTAGCAACGGTGGCACTGGGTTTCCCGTCAATGATCCGTCTTCCCCTTTCTGGTTATGGCTTAGAGTCAGAACCCACATCTGATTCAGAGGCTTTCACTTTGGCCAGAAATGACTGCTTTGAGTTGCAGTCAGCAGTGTTATGCCAAGGGTTCTTATGGAAGTCGCACCACTTCCCGTTATCTTTCTTTGTCTTTCTACTATCCTTATTTGCTTGTGGCTTGGATTGGTTCTCCTGATACTGTCCATATTTTCTTTGTCCTTTGTTCTGTGGGTTGGGGCTGCCCTTTCCTATATTTTGTTGTGAGGGGTTCCCAGGCCCAAATTTCCACGTCTTTTGTTTGAGCTTATTCTCGATTTTGACAGCATATCGGTAGGACGCGCCCAAGGATGAGATGTATAGAAATTCCATTTCAGTTTGGATGTATCTATGTAAAGCACCATGATACTTGAGCCCTAGATGTAGCTTTGAATATTTGATACCCATCTTGATGCGCAAGGTATGGAAGATATCTGTGAAATCTAGCATTGCCCGGTCTCTTTCTTGCCGCAGTGTGGTCCATTTGGTATACAAGTCGTCATAACTTCTGACAGGGTATTATTGTTCCTTAATAGCATCCCTGAAGGATTCTCAAGTGGCCATGACTGTAAATAATGAGGGTTCCTCTGTTTCCTTTTTCTCACAGAAAGTTTCCCACCAATCTTTGACATGGGGAATGACTTTGAGGAGCGCAAAAGTAATCTTTTCTCTATTCAAAAAGTTATGGACAAAAAAATACCCTTCTAGTAGATTCAACCACTTGTCTATAGAATATGCATCTATCTAACCTTCAAATATAGGAATATCGAATCTTATTTTTACCTTGAAGGAGGCGGTACCTCCGCTCAAAGAAGATGCGTCGCCTGTTTGTAGCCGCCGAAGGATTTGCGTGAAACTATCCATCATCTCGTTCCTCTGTTGCGTGAAGGATTCCTCAATCAATAGTTTGAAAGGATCTCCTGTCCCATCATCTTTGTTTTCTCCTTCCATGAGAGGTCGCTTGGGCATGCGAGATATTTTTTCCTCAAGAGAAACAAGCTCGAGACCCAACTCTTTGTACTCCGACCTCGTTGGGGACATGCATTAAGACGACAAGGAGAAAACCGCTATGATATCATTGATCCAGATTTTATGAGGAGAACATAATGACTACAGATTATTAACATGTACTTAACACAAAATAACAAAGATACAATAAAACTGGTTTTCTATTCAATAAGGAAATAAGCTGAAACTGTAAAATGCAGCAGAAACAACCTTGCTGGAATGGTGGCAACTTATCTCTGAGAAGAGATGTGACGGTTGTGCTCATTCACAAGAAGATCATTACAATGAGGCTCTGAAGGCCTTTTTACAATAAACAAGAATGAAAAAAACTCTATACATCCAAAAACCTAACCCTAGGAGATGAAGCGCCAAAAGTCATGTGGGCCCTGTTTGGGTAAGTTAGTACATCAACTTCTCGGGGTCGTAACTTTTGCATACAATCTCCGTTTTAGGCGTATGATAGCCCGTTAGAAAGGTATCATCGAGGAGATTCATTTTTGGGGAAATACTAATGGAATTTATATAGATCTCTCCATTTTCCCAAAAAACATCGTTTAGGGCCTCAAAACGGCTCCAGAAGTGAAAAACTGCTCAAAATAGTAAATTACCAAAATTGCCAGAAAACTGTTTTGAGCCAGTTGGAAATGGTGGGTGGCCACCGATATCCACCTGGAACAATATTCCCTCCTTAGGAAGCAATGGTATCCATTGCGTTGATTTCCCCCATCAAATGAGGAAATTTCTGCTGAATTTGGACTCGAGTGAGCCACTTGCATTGGTGCAGGAGCTGCCCTGATTTGATGACTCGATAAAGCTAGATCCTTTGCTGTCGAGTGACCTTGATATGTGTGTCCACAATCTGATAACTGGATTCCTATTGTATGCAGTCGAGGTTGAGTTCTGTTGGTGTCAGTTGTTCTGCTACTTCTGAGGTGTCCAATAATGGTGGGAAATAAGGGCGAAGGAGATCCACGTTGAACATTGTGCATAGGCCAAGGAAAGGAGGAATGTTGAGCTCAAAAGAAATATCCCCCACGACCTTGGTGATGGTGTATGACCCATAATAGAGTGGGAGAATCTTCCTATGGGGTTCTGTAAGGTGTTCTTTCTGCAAGTGCAACCAAACTTTTTCGCCCACCTGAAACTTATGTGGCACCCGATGTTGATCATGGCGTTGCTTGTACTTTTCATTGGACTTCTGTAGGATATCATGAACCTGTTGGCGAATGTGATGGATTCTCTCAATGAAATGGGTGGCTTTGTCAGCTTCAGTTGGAGCAGGAGATGAGTCGGTCGAGGTGACAACAAGGGGAAGTGCAACATCTATGGGACCCAATGGTTGGAATCCCAACCCCACCTGAAAGGGGATGTGGCCAGTTGAGCCATGCAAGGCTCGATTGTAGCTATGATGGACATAGGGAAGTCTCTCATCCCATGTGCGAGGGTGCTTGGAATTATACATGCGAAGGATATGTACAATCATTCGATTTACGACCTCGGTTCAACCATCTGTTTGGGGGTGGAAGGCGGTGGATTTGGTGAGCTTGGTGTCCAGCAGTGACCAAAGGCTCAACCAGAATGTGCTTATAAATAAACTGTCCCAATTCGAGACAATGGTTTGTGGGATTCCAAAATTTACCAATAGTTGTTCAAAGAAGAGCTTGGCAGTGGCCTCTGCTATGATGCTCTTCTTGCATGCAACCATAATCACCATCTTAGAAAAATGATCAACAACCACAAAAACACAGTCATTTCCCCGCTTGGTGGGCAAGAGGCCTGAAATGTAGTCCATTGAGATGGATTCCCATGGCCTGTCAGGAGTAGGAAGAGGGGTGTACATGCCCTGTTTCTTAGTGGTCGGTTTGGCAATAGCGCAGGTAGTGCAGGACTTGATATACTTGTTGACCTCCTGTTGAAGTTTCGGCCAGTAGAATTGTTTCTGTAGCATCACCACTGTCTTTTCGATGCCGAAGTGTCTTGCCACCCGACTGTAGTGGTCTTCCCAGATCAGCTTCACTCACTCACTTGATGGAACACAGATATGGCCTAGACAACACAACAACCCATCCTGAAGATGGAAATTATCGACAACTGCGTTTGCACCCAACATTTGGTAGGTGGTGGTGAAGTTAGGGTCTGTCTCATAGAGTTGGGGCCATACAGAGGTCTCATGGCTGCAAGAGTCTAGCACTGTGGTGAGTTTCATGAGTGACAATCCGTTGAGGCAATCAACGATGCAATTGGTGCTTCCTGTTTTATACTTGATGTTGAGGTGGAATTGTTGCAAGTATGTGGACCACTTTTGATGGCGGTCATTCTACAATTTTCCTTGTGTATGCATGAACTGTAGTGACCTATGATCAATGTGGATGACTATCTCCTTCCCAAGAATGTAATGTATCCATTGGTGGCATGCTTTCACAATGGAGTACATTTCTTTGTCATAATTAGGGTACTTACGGACAACATATGATAGTGTCTCACTATGATAGGCCACGGGGTGGATGTGTTGAGTGAGAACGATGCCCATAACATATTCTGAAGCATCTATCTCGATCTCAAAGAGCTGCTGCAGGTCTGGTAGCGAAAGTACTGGGGCTGAGCACAAGTGCTACTTCAAATCATCAAACGCTTGTTGTTGGGACCGACCCCACACAAATTTTTCCTTACCACCACACCTGGTTATTTGGATGAGGGGCCATGCAATATGGGAGAATCCCAACATGAACCTGCAGTAGAAATTGGCTGGTCAGTCACGGATGACTTGGATCTTGGCTGTATCCACATGTACGCCATGCTGATCAACGATGTAGCCCAGGTAATGGACCATGTCCATGTCGAAGGAGCATTTTTCCAAGTTGGCATGTAGTTTGTGCTGTTGCAAGGTGTGCAAAACCTGTTGAATATGTTGCAAGTGTTCGGACCAAGTCTTGTTGTAAATGAGAATGTCATCCAGATACACCACTACAAAAGTATTGGTGAATGGTCGCAGGATATCGTCCATCATCCTCATGAAAGTGGATGGAGAATTTGTCAAACCAAAGGACATGACCAACCATTCAAAAAGGCCTTCCTTTGACTTGAAGGCAGTCTTCCATACATTTGTCTATTCTATTGGGACCTGGTGGTAGCCAGACTTCAGATCAATATTACTGAAGTATTTGGCCCCTGTGAGTTGATCAAGGAGGTAGTTGATTCGGGGAATCGAGTACTGGTTTCTGACTGTGATTTTATTCATAACCCAATAATCAATGAAGAGTCGCCAGGTTCCATCTTTCTTCTATACCAGCATGATTGGGCTCCCGCAAGGAGATGAGCTGGGATGGATGTGCCCCTTGTGGACTAGTTCTTGGATCTATCGCTTGATCTCCTCATTATCTAACAGAGAGTGATGATAGAATGGCCCATTGGGCAGTGGTGCGTCGGGGGTCAGATCGATGGGGTGCTTGACCTGGCAGTGCAGAGGTACCTCGGTAGGTGAGTAAAAGATATACGAGTATTATTCTAGGACCTTATCTACTTGCTTCTGCTGTGTGAAGAGGTCAGTCGTAGAGACCCTGGATGTGGCTATGATATTTCGCTTATTCTGAGAGAGAATCATGAAGAAGACAAACTTCCCCATTTGAGAGATGACCTTCCTGCATTTCTTAGCAGAGATCAAGGAAATAACACTAGGTGGGACTGCCTTGGGTATCCTGTACAATTTCATGTTCAAATTAATAATAACACTACGAGGCCTAGACTCATATACAACATGACGTTTCCATAAATAAGGTTGGCCCAAAAGAACATCACAAAATTAGAGAGGAGAAACATCACACAATACCTCATATTTGAAGGGCTTGATGTCATACAATAATCAACACTGTTGGCTGACGCGAATATCGCTTCCTTGGCAGAGGAATCCAATGGATTAGGGTTGCAGGTGCAACGTTGTTGGTAAGGCCAACCACTTGAGGACCTCTGCTGAGATGAGGTTCTTCTGGATACTGTTATCAATGATGAAGTGCAGCAGGGTGCCTTTTACCCACATCTGTGAATGGAAGAGGCACTCTCCTTATTCTGGCTTGTCTGGTTCACCAGGTTGGAGCTTGGTGGTAGCAATGGTGGCACTGGGTTCCACGTCAATGATCCGTCTTCCCCTTTCTAGTTCTAGATTAGAGTCAAAAACTGCATCTAATTCAGAGGCTTTCACTTCGACCACCAGTGACTTCTTTGAGTGGCAATGAGCAGTGTTATCCCAAGGGCTCTTATGGAAGTCGCACCACTTCCCGTTATCTTTCTTTGTCTTTCCCGTGTCCTTCTTTTCTTGCGGCTTGGACTGGTTGTCCTGATACTACCAATATTTTCTCTATCCTTTGTTTTGTGGGTTGGGGCCTCCCTTTCCTGGCTTTTTTTGTGAGGGGTTCCCATGCCCAAATTGCCGCGTCTTTTGTTTGAGCTTCTTCTCGATTTTGACGACATATTGGTAGGACGCGCCTAAGGATGAGATGTCCAGAAATTCCATTTCAGTCTGGATGTATCTATGTAGAGAACCACAATACTTGAGCACCAGATGTCTCTCTGAATCTTTGTTACCCAACCTGGTGCGCAAGGTATGGAATATATTTGTGAAATATGGCACTGCTTGGTCTCTTTCTTGCCGCAGTGTGGTCCATTTGGTATACAAGTCGTCATAACTTCCGAAATGGTAGTATTGTTCCTTAATAGAATCCCTGAATGATTCCCAGGTGGCCATGACTGTAAATAATGTGGGTTCCTCTGTTTCCTTTTGCTCACAAAAAGTTTCCCACCAATCTTTGACATGGGGAATGGCTTTGAGGAGCACAAAAGTAATATTTTCTCTATTCGAAAAGTTATGGACTGAAAAATACCCTTCTAGTAGATTCAACCACTTGTCTACAACATCTGTGTATATCTGACCTTCAAATATAGGAATATTGAAGTTTATTTGTACCTTTAAGGGGGCGGTGCTTCTTCTCAAAGAAGATGCATTGCCTGTTGGTAGCCGCTGAAGGATTTGCACGAAACTATCCATCATCTCGTTCCTCTGTTGCATGAGGGATTACTCAATCAACAGTTTGAAAGGATATCCTGTCTTGTCATATTTATTTTCTCCTACCATGAGAGGTCACTTGGGAGTGCGAGATATTTTTTCCTCAAGAGAAACAAGCTCGAGACCCAACTCTTTGTACTCCGACCTCATTGGGGACATGCATTAAGATGACAAGGAGGAGACCGATCTGATATCACTGATCTATATTTTATGAGCAAAATGAAATGACTATAGATTATTAACAGGTACTTAACACAAAATAATAGAGATACAGTAAAACTGGTTTTCTATTCAATAAGAAAATAAGTTGAAACTATAAAATGCAACGGAAACAAGCTTGCTAGAATGGTGGCGGCTTATCTCTGAGGAGAGATGTGACGGTTGTGCTCTTTCAAAAGAAGATCATTACAATGAGGCTTTGAATTCCTTTTTACAATAAACAGGAATGCCAAAAACCCTAGACATCTAAAAACCTAACCCTAGGAGATGAAGCGTCAAAAGTCATGTGGGCACCGTTTGGGTAAGTTAGTACATCAACTTCCCGGGGTCGTAACGTTTGCATACAATCTCCATTTTAGGCGTATGATAGCCCGTTGGAAAGGTATCGTCGAGGAGATTCATTTTGGGGTCAATAACTAAGTGAATTCCATATTTCTCCCCTTTTTCCCAAAAAACATCGTTTAGGGCCTCAAAACGGTTCTGGAAGTGAAAAACTGCTAAAAATAATAAATTACCAAAATTGCTAGAAAACTGTTTTGAGCTAGTTGGAAAAGGTGGGTGGCCACCAATATCCAACTGGATCAAGCTAGCATCCCTGGTTATGCCATTATGAGAAACTTCAATGATATCCTTTAATACCTTAGCATTCCCATAGTCTTCCTTTTAGAGACCCGAGCTATTCATAACTTTATCGAACACCTACTTCCTTGTCAACCAATAGTTCCTTCTTACCCATTTCAACAAGTTCCTTTAATACCTTTAAATCCTTTAGTGATTCTTTATTTTTTAATCCACGACAAAATTTTGGTCATTAGGTATCTCCCAGGGAAGAAATTCGGCCTCTCTCTAAGATTGAAGGTAAGAGTGAGGTTTCCAGTACCTCACCAATGCCCCAATATCTCAATTAAGAGCTCAAACATGTCACTTATGCGGATTGAACTTGGGTGGGGAGGTTAACAATCATTTCCCCCAACCACTTAGGGTAGACCTAATTGACATGGGTGATTCCTTCTAAAATTCCAAAGGATTAAAAAAAATTAACTATCACTAGCATCCTTGTCATACAAAGCTCCATAAATCCTCAAACCTTTAGCCAAGCCTTATTCTAGCTCTTTTTCCTCTAGAATTTCATAACAAATGGCATAAAATAGTTATATGCAATATGACCATGATGATGACATATTGTGAATGTGTATGACACATTTGTATCATCCAAAAGTTGGTTATACAATGTATCCCTAAGAACTATATCCATACTTTCAACCAAATCCTCACTTCTATCAATTTCTACCATAACACAAGCCACTATTATGATAACACTTGATTTAAAAGAAGTATTGACTATAAATTTTCAACCCAATATACCTATTTCACCTATAAGTTTCTTTGTCTACAACTCCATGGGTAGGCTAGGCAATTTTATCCAAAATGGATTTTTTGTGACCACTTCCGATATAGGGTCAAAAAATGCATGATGTGACTTTAACATTAGAAATGTAGCCCTCAAAACCAACTATCTCCAAGGGTTTTTATTGCATTTACTTCTGAATGAAAGATAAACCTTATCCAACCTCTTGTTGGAAGATAGTAAGAAGGTCCATATCCAATCCACAACCAAGCATTGAGTGATCCTTCAGAGATTTGTCTGCCCACAATATTCTCAATAAGAACCTTCCCTATATATTCCATTGCCTACTCTAGACATAGGTCTTCCCCCATTACCATCTTAACCCAAAACTACATTTTCTTAATCACCTTTTGTTCCTTCTTTAACTGATTTTTCTTTGAAGCCTCGAAACCCTGATAACCTTCTCTCTTTCCTCCACTTAGGCTATCAATATCCAAACATGTCCCAAATAAAATTAGCTCCCTTCACTAGTTCCTACAAACTCCGAGCCCAATTCTTTCCCACAAAAAACCTACCTTGATTTGTAACCTCTTTTGGCTCTAATAACAATGCCTCTAGTTGTATATTGCTTGATGAAAAATTCAAATTTTGACAAGGATTAAATCCACCATCAATGCTTTTCCCTTGCAACCCCGAGCCTTCTTCCTCTACCATATATTCTCCCTCCATATTCCTCACATTCATACCACTTGCATCAATGACTCTAACAAAGGTTGAAGTCAACTTTGAGGTGACCTCTCTACCGACTTTGGCCTCTAAAACTATGGTCTCATGTAGCCCCTAAAGTAGACCCCATGTAGACCCCCTTCACCAATGTAGACCCTCCCTTCACCAATCACTTTGACTTCTAAAACCCCATAAAATAATTGAACCCAAATAACTAAAAAAAATGACAATAGCTCGTAAAAAGTTTAGAACATATAATTCACCCCTCCCTTAATATATTAATAACAAATATAATAAAAAAATGTTTTAACAACATTATTCCTTTAGTAAGGTATACAAATCATAAAAGGTTTAAAATACCTATTCTTCTCATATAAACTATATTAACGATTATCAATTTAACATAATAAATTAATTATAAAATGTAGGTCAAGCTTTATTAAAACTAAATTGTTATTGAAATTCTACTTAAGTGCTTGATTCTTAATTTAAATTAATAATTTCTATTTAAATAGTTTCTTAATGATTAGATTCTCTTTACAATTGATTTTAAAGATAAACCATATTGATGTGATCTAAAACATTGATAATTCAAAAATGAACATGACTATTGTATGGCATTGATCGCAAAACTCTTAAACTTGAGAGATAGGATTGTAAAGCATTATGATATATGATTTTCTACATACCACTAAAACGGTCTTCATTTAGTTTGGAGTTCGATTATGTATCTTTCCTTCTTAACATTTAGTTTGATAATTTAAAATGGGTAAAGATGTAACACTATGTTGTTGTTATAGCGTTATTAACCCCCTAACATCATCTTATAGAGGTCACCTACCCAATTCACCTATTTTCATCATATTTTCACTAAGTTTCTAGCATAATCTCCTTTCGGTCACCCTTATCCTTCCTTAAGCCTACGACCGAAGGGGTTAGTTGTCCTTTCTGGACTGCCAAGTTGCGACCGGGTCGCTTTGTCTGTGTGCTTAGGTCGTGACCGAGCTTAGAAGCTGCCCTTTTTGGACTTGGTTGCGATGGATAAGAACTCACTCTGATTTCTCGAGGTTTAGTCTCGAGAAGGTTTCCAATATAATCCTGAAGATCTTATCCTATTAACCATATGGCCTTATCTCTAAATCCCTATAAGAACCAATCCATTTCCATGGGAAAAGGGGAGAAGGAACTAGCAAAGTTACTTTGGTGTTTTGGTGGCAAGGCTTGGGCAAAGATCTTGGAAGAAATACATCTCTTCAGTTTACACCTATAAGTTGTAATATTGCTTGCTTGGTTAATAGAAGATATGCTAGATGTTTCCCTCTAAACGATTGTTCATGTAAGTTTGTGTGTTCATTGGTAGAGAATTGATATATTTGTAGATTATGACATATTATCAAGTTTAGAAGCATCCTTTGCTCGTATCTTTGTTCCTGTCTTAGGTATAAGAATAACCTAAGGGAGCTCAGCTCCTGCAGGGTATAAAATCCCTACAACAGATTAGCGACCATACTAGGGAGATTGCCTCTCATATGATTTCCTTCCTTCTTTACATGCTTTCTTTCCGAGATCTTTTACCCATTAAAATGTCCTGATCTAATTGCCATACTTTGTTATTCCCTTTCCTGAGTTCAGTTGAAGAAACCACTACCTTGGATCTGATAGATCTTATCCCAAATCTAAATTTTTCTTTGTTCTCTGTGCTGGTCACAACTCTCCCGTCCACACAGAGTGACCGAAGCCTTCATGGTCACAGTTTCTCGCCTTTGCAATAGCGACCATCTCTGCTCCCAAGTCTACCATGAGCGACCATACTCTTTGGTTGCATTGTTTCTCCTGTTGGGTCACGACCCAGTAGCATTGTCTCCCTTTGCAGGGAGTGACCTACCCTTTAAACCTATGGTTTTGAAGATTTATCCTTCAAAAAAATCAGCCAGACCCTTTCAGACTGGTTTCCTTCAATACTCTAGACCTGTATTAAGTCTGTCTCCTTGATTTTGCGTCAATTGTTTTTGAAATTTATGCAATTATCTTCTTTTCATGGCCATCTTATGTCATTGATAGGTACAAACAAGATGACCAAATTTAATCCTTTCAGTCCAGTAGAAGGTTATTCATAGCTGTCTGAGAAGATTTTTCTTGCAAAGTCTACCATTTCATTATACAAATCTCTCTTTCATTAGTTTGAATGTTTGTTGTTTCCCAAATTATTTGAGAACTTTTCAAACTGGTGTTTAGACTTAAAATCTTTTGGTGTGCTTTAAATTTTCATGCTTGGTTTTTCTTCCATCTTTTGCATTCATTTTCGAACATTGCCAATTGAAAGCAAAGGCTGAAGAATAATTTTTGTTTCCATTTTCATGTAATTTGAAAAAATAAAAGAAACAAAAAACATTTCATTTAGAGTGCTTTAAAATATCATTGAAACAATTTATGCTTGGTTGGGAATTTTGTAAATCACTCTGTGAGTTTGGTTGAAAAAATTGTCTTTTTGTCTCATTTGCAAGAATACATAGAAATCAATATGCATTAGGGTGTTTTCTTCTATAAAAAGAAAAAAGAAAGATACTCTTCTCCCTCTCGTAAATAGGATTCATCGAAAGGAAAATTGTTCAAATTTCATCTCTTTGCATCCTTTTGGAGTCAAGTCTTTTCACATCATAAGTTTCACTTCCACGCAACCTTTTGACTAAAGAACGACCTTAAAAAAGAACATGCATTAATAAAATTAACTAGTTTGGTCCGAAACGTCGAAAATAAAAAAACCTATGCGATTAATCTGAAAGAATTCTCTGATCAATAGTCTAGGTATAGGGTCTTTGGAGTAAGATAAGTGAGTAAATTTTCCAAGACCACGAACACAAACCATATAATACTAAAGAGTGCTTAAACCCAACTTTCATATAGGCATAGCGAGGAACCCCTCTCACACAGGGGCTACACACGAGGTCATGTACTGTTGGGCAACAGAGATTACCCCTCTGAGGATTAAACATGTGTAGTGGAACGATAGTATATTGGGGATTCTTCTTGAGAATCGGTTGTTTCCATCTAGTCTCAGAACTTCTGGAATCCTAAATCCATTCGGGATCCTCTAAAGATTTTTCCGATCCTCTTGTTCTCAGTCCTCTTGAGGAATTTTAGACTTGATATCATGCCTATACTATCAGACTCAATTGTCGACTGTACCCTCCCGGAGGCTGACTATGAGTTGGTAACATTAGTTTCCATAATCTTTAGGTCTCTTACACAAGGTCACGATGAAGGGGAGTCTTCGATGTACCTAGATCAGACATTGGTCAAACTCACTCAGGCTCCTTGGAGGGAAACCCACAGATAGACCGTCGGGAAGCTTGCGCCAAGGTGTAAGTATGTTAAGCAGGCCACCAATGTAACTAATCCACCCATTTATCCCCACCCCTTCTCATATGTTCCCACAATGTTAGATTTCATCACCAACTAGTGAGCTCATGGCGAGAATCTTTGGTTTGTTTGTTTGATTTCTAGATTTTTTTAGTGTGCTGCTTATTTTCTTTAGTTGGATTTAGGACTGTCATTGTCATATCTCAATCCTGGCTGACCAAAACTTGTGTAGGTCTCGGAGGATGCTAGGTTTTCCTCCACTACAATATGAACTTTTACCTCCCAACTCACCCGAAGATCACCTTCGAGAGTAATTCCATGAGGAAAACCCCTCCGCAGCTAGAAGTGTTGTTACCCCTTTGCTTGAATGCCCAAAAGGAGATAAATTTCAAGAGGGTTTTGTACTCCCTACAAATCCACCCTTGACTGGCTCTTTCAGTCCCCTCCTTCTTCAGCTAAACTCTATCAGAGAACCTGAACTTGGTACCGATTACCCACGTCTACCTCTTGTACCTTTTGAAGACGTCATGAGCATGGAAACCTAGTAGATCCATTTATCAGAAGGTTACTTCACACCACCAAGGGTTTCGGGTCCATCTGACCCTTGGAAAACCCCTAAACAACCCCAAGATATCCTCACTAGAGTAGATACAATCATATACTTTGCTTTCAAACTCTTGCAACCAGATCAATCACATGATTCTTCATGCACCCCTCACCCCCCATATCTGGTCTCTCCCATATATTTCAAACTTATTTCCCCCATTTACTCTACACCACAACCGACTTAGCCGAACATCGCCATAACCCAAACATCAACAATGACATATATATCATATGTTGTCCCCACCATTGTACTGCCACCTTCAAAAACACAACCTTCTACACCCCCCATCGGGGGGAAACCTTTATTTACCCCATTGTTCTTAGGAGGTGATCCCAACCTCTCTGGACAACAACCTTCATCGGGAGGATTACCTCCCCAAGGAATTCGACTAATGGGTTTTGGCCAACAAATATCCATGAGCCAACCTTTCACTAGGGGCAACCCCTGTACCTAGGACAAATGTTTGACCAACATATTTCCAAAGGGAAACCCTCAACTTCCAGATCCTTTTTAACATGGGCATTTCCTATTATTAAGAGCCATCCTTTATCTGGTTGGGGGAAACCACCCACTGGGGGAAACCCTCAGTTTCAGGGCCATATTCTCTCTGGGGTCACCAATCAACTAGGGGGCAACCCCCAGCTACTGGAAAACATCCATCATGGGGCCTAACTATTCCCTCTACCACTAGCCTACTGTATGGCCACCCATACCCAAGAATAACTAATATCGTTTGGAACCAACCTCCACAACCCACCAATCCCACAATTTCTACTCAACCAGGAGGACCCCCTAGAGGACCTCCCAGTGGAATCCCTGGAGGACCGCCCCATAGGGGAGGCCCCCCTGGGGGACCACCCTATGCAAGAAGGCCTCTTGAAGGACCACCTTATGGAGGAGGAACCCTTGAAGGACCTCTTGGGGGACCACCTTATGGAGGAGCACCCCCTAGAGGACCACCCTACGGTGGAGGACTCCCTGGCGGACCACCTTAGGGAGGAGGACCTCTAGAACAACACCCATATGGAGGAGGAACACATAACCCACCTCCACAAGTCAAAAAACAACTTCCATTTTTGGTAACTTTATATGTGCCTGATATTTCAAGGTTGACTAATGATCCCATACGACATTCCCCTTTCTGGCCCCCCATTCTTGCCAAACTCCCTTCCGATATTCCCAAATTCGATGGAAAGCTTGGAGAAGATCCAAACAATCACGTGATGACTTTCCACCTATGGTGTTCTTCGAACTCCTTGATGAACAATTCCATCCAATGATGACTTTTCCAATGAACTCTTACAGGATCCGTAGCCAAATGGTATATAGAGTTGTTGCAGAACTCCTTTGATGAATTTAATTCCCTTGCTATGGCATTTTTTACACACTTCCAATTACTGATCATATATGAAACTGGTACTAAGCTTTTAACCTCATTACACCAATCAACCTCCACCCATATATCTGATCACATTCATGAGTGGAGATGTCGACGTCGACTAATTAAAGCCACAAACCCAGACCAACTATTATCTGATTGGTTTACCAAGTCTCTTTTTCCACCTATCGCTCGATATGTCGCCATGGAAGGCGTCGTTACTAAGGAACAAGCCATATCTCGTTCCCAATATCTAGATTTAGTATATTCTCAGTCTGGCACGTTATACAACTTGATTCCCCATGCTCCTTGACCATCGAACGACCCAACCAAACCGACACCTAGACCCCATGATGATGGTATGATCGGTCTTGTTTCTACTGATTCATCTGGTTAGATGGCTGGGAAACAAAACCCATTAAATAACTACCAATCCCAGTTTATCTATCCACACAAGCACTCCAACGAAGCCCCCTTCCCAAACCTCTAAGGTTAATTTGGTGTAGTCAACCGCACCTAAAAACCTACAGCCATCTGGAGGAAAAAAGAAGGGTAAAAGTAATAAGAAAAAGAAAAACTCTTCTGAGTAGTTGGGCCCCAAGACACAATAAAATAATGCTGAGGGTAAACCCAAACGAAAGGCCAAATATCACTACATGATTTGTAAAGAGGATTATTTCACCAAAGATTGTCCTTGTCTCACTGAAATACATCAATATCTCGAATGAGGCCCATCCTCTTTTACACCTACAATGTTAAAAAACCCTTCGCCTCTAGCAACAACAACTGATTATGCAAACACAACCACCCCCACATGGGGGCAACCCTAAGTCCTCAACCACCAATATCTTGATGGTTAAATCCATGATGTTATCCACCAGAGCTAAGAATTATGACTCTCGGGATGGGAATCCTCCATCAAAATATTCTCCAGGTCCGCCCCCACCCAATGGCCCTCTCACTCTCGAGAAACCAAATATAGAACCCATTTTTTGCCCCCCAAAAGGGGTACTTCATCGAACAACACATATCCCTAATGCTCGAGAAACCCAACACTATATTATAGTGGAGGATCTCACTCAAGCCCCATGTGCCATGTCCGCCCTCAAAGTATTGTAGAGTTGTCAGACCCAACGAAAATATTTATTAACAACCATTGGGGGAATTGATCCCTTAGAGTCAAACATTATCTCTTTTAACGTTGACCAAAGTGAACCCCGCCTTTCACACCAACTTGCATTACAAATCACCGTTTGTTCACTTAACAAAAATGTTTTTCGAACCATGATCAATGAAGGTGCAACCACTTGTATTATGTCAATGACTTGGTTGAAAGCCTTAGGCTCTCCACAACTTACTACATCGGAAACCATCTTGAAGGCATTTGATGGACATTTTTTCAAACCTCATGGTATCTTTCCCTCCCTACCAATCGAGCTAGCTGGTAAAACTGAATCCGTTGAAGTAGAAGTAATTGGTGCTAATCTCGACTACAATCTCCTTTTAGGTCGTACTTGGTTGTATTCTATGAAGGCAGTGGCATCCTCTGTCTTCTGAATTATTTTCTTTCCCCACCAAGGAAATATAGTGAAAATAGAACAACTTGATTATTGTACACCCAACGTGCGACTTAACACCAACACAAATGTACCATTCATAGGCGAGTCAACACTCGAATATGAGAGTATAGGCATATGCCTCTATCCAACCCTGATGGGAACCTTCCCTTTACCTGCATCCGATACCTCTCAAATAGCTCTGATCAATATGATCTCTACAATATTTTGTGGTAAATCCCTTGGTTCTTTCGACCCTTGGGTAATTCTTCACTCTTCCAATATTGAATCCTTTGGAGCTTCCATGCCTTTATCCCCAACTGAATTATCATATTCAGCCATCCAGACAACATACAAATCTACTAACATTGATTCTAAACTCCTACTGGATGAGGAGCCAAATCAGTTTTCCTCTCCTTATTGGGTTACCCCTGAACATTTCAGGGATGAATTCCTAGATTTCATCTTATCATAGGATGAATATATAATGGAATTCATGTCTCTTCAAGACCGACCCTGGGAAGACCATCACCACCGATCCTCTTTCCTCCTCAATCAAGAAAGGATAGAAACACATATTCAAACCCTTGTTTCTACTGACGCCCAAGACCCATCCTTGTTACCCTCCATGTCATATTCTTTTCCATCAGAAGGAAACTTGGGAAAAATTTCTAAAACTATCTCAATCGATATTTCAGTTAAACCTGGGATCATGGAACACATACAGATAGGTGCATATTTCTCTCCTGAAGAGAATGAATGTTACACTGCCCTTTTTAAAGAGTTCTGTGATATTTTTGCATGTTCATATGAAGAAATGCTAGGAATTGACCCACAGATCGTTGTTCATGAAATTAATACATATCCAACGGCTCCATCCAGTTCACCCACAAAAAGCGCACCAATTAAAGATGAAGTTCAAAAATTATTGAATGCTGGTTTTATCTATCCCATGCCTCTTACAGAATGGGTCTCCAATATCGTACCCGTCGCCAAGAAGCAAGGCATGATCCGAGTATGTGTTTATTATAGGGACCTTAACAAGGCTTTTCCAAAGGATAATTTCCCCATCCTCTTCATCGATTAGATCATTTATGATTGTGCCGGATGCGAAGTCTTCTCGTTCATGGATGACTTCTCTAGCTATAATCAAATTGAAATCATATCGGAGGACCAGCACAAAATCGCCTTTATATGCCCATGGGGCACTTTTGCTTATCGAAAGTTACCCTTTGGTATAAAACAATGCTAGCACCACTTTCCAATGGGCCATGTCTTATGCTTTCCACGACATTAAACATATCGTGTAGCCTTATCTAGATGACCTACCCGCCAGATATCCTAAGCGGCAAGATCATATCGATCATCTACGACAAATATTTATTCGCTGTCGACATTACAACATCTGTCTTAATCCACACAAATGCATATTTGTTGTGGAATCTGGTCGTCTCCTTGGTTTTATTGTATCCAGGTTTGGGATTAGAGTTGACCCCCTTAAAGTTGAGGCCATTATCAATTTGCCTCCTCCCATTACTATTAACAAACTTCAAAAATTTCAAGGACAAGAAAATTTCTTAAGACAGTTCGTCATCAACTACGCAGAGATTACTAAGGGTTTCATGAGATTACTTAAAAAGGGTGTCCCATTCATTTGGGATGAACAAGTTCAACGTTCTTTCGATCAACTAAAGCCCATTCTTACATCTACTCCGCTATTGAAACCCCAAAATTATAATCAAGATTTTATCTTGTATCTTGCGACATCTGATACTACTATCAGAATAGTCTTAGTCCAAATTGATGAAGACCGTAACGAACATGTTATTTACTACCTTAGTAAAGGCTTAGTTGGTGTTGAACTTCATTATACTTATGTTGAGAAGTTGGCACTGAAAACATTTTTCGTTGTCCAACGATTACGACATTACATTCTGCTTCGAACTACCACTGTTATATCTGACGCCAATCCTATGCAATATGTCTTGTCACGTCGTATATTGGGAGGTCGCTACTTGAAATGGATTGTCTTATTACAAGAATTTGACCTCGATTTCTCTACCCCCAAGTCCAATAAATCCTTAGTCTTTGCAGAATTAATGACCGATCTTCCCCGAGTCATTAATTCATTACCTGATGAATCTTTGTTCCTCATCGAATCTTCTGAACTCCGATATGGAGACATCTTCATTTATCTCTAGACCCAATGCTTCCACCCTTAGATGTCCAAAGACAATCGTCATCGCATACGCCATCAATCCTGACACTACCTCATCGTTGGTGATACACTTTTCCATCATGGGGTAGATATGGTGTTACACCAATTTGTCATCCATTCGGAAGAAGAAAAAAATATTAATGAATGCCACTCCAGAGCATGTGGCTGCCATCTTTCTGGGTTAGCCACTGCCCAAAAAATATTACGTGCAGGGCATTTTTGGCCCACTGTATTTAAATATTGTATAAATGTAGTCCAAAAATGCCACTCGTGCCAAAAATTTTCTAAGAAAATGTGTGCACATCCCGCTCCCCTACGTCCCATTGTTGCAGTTGGCCCTTTTGCTAAATGGGGCATTGATTTTACCACATGTAAACCCTCTTCTGATGTCTATCATAATTACATAATTGTGGTCGTCGATTATTTCACCAAATGGGCAGAATCCATGCCCACATACTCTAATGACGCCAAAACTGCAACATTATTCATATTCAATCATATTATCACAATATTAAGTGTACCCAAGTCTATTGTGACCAATCATGGATCACATTTTTATAATAGAATGATCACTGAGTTATCTACCCTTTTGTATTTTGACCAAGAGCACTCTTCTCCTTACTATCCACAAGAAAATGGTCAAATTGAGTCCATTAACAAGGTACTCAAAACAATGCTCCAAAGGATGATTGGAAAACATAAATTGAATTAGCATATAATGTTATTCTCAGCCTTATCGACATATCGAACCTCTGCCAAGACTTCCACGGGCTTCGTACCCTTCCAACTTGTGTATGGATTAGAGGCGGTACTACCCATTGAATGTGAAATTCCTTCGCTTAAGCTAGTTGTCGAACTCTTTCCTAATACCTGTGCTGAATAAGAATGACTACTATACTTATATCGCCTTGATGAGAAACGTCGCAAGGCCATCATGGCTAACGAATCCCACCAAAAGCAAGTAAAGTCACAATATGATCAGAAAATTTGCACTCGAATTTTTTAGAAGGTGACTTGGTGTTGGTCTACGACCAAGACCATGATAAACTAGGTGCAGGAAAATTCAAACCCTTGTGGCATGACCCCCATGTTTTCAAACGCGCTCTTAAAAAAGGATCCTATGATTTAGCTAATTATGAAGGCAATATCCTTCCGGAGCCCCGTAATGGGTTCTACTTGAAAAAGTACTACGCATAAGCCTCATGCTATCTAGTGATTTTGTACCATATGTATTATAGTATGATATGGTTGTTTTTGTCTTCCTTGTATGTGATAGTCTTTGTGAATCTTCTTATCCTACTTAAATGCTTGAGCTATAGATGTCGTTGTTTCCCTCACCCTATTTTGGATACGCAGATGGAGCTAGTTGCACCTCCCAAAATATCGCTTTTGTTGCCTGGGTGATCCTTTCACCCACCAACGATATAGTCAGCTCTAGGGGCATCTATCTAGGACCTGCAACGAATAATGTTGCAGAATATAGTGTCGTCATTGAACTTATGACCGAAGCATCGTCTTTGGGCATACATCACCTGATAGTACGCCTAGATTATGAGCTCATCATTTCACACCTCAACGTGACTTATTCTATTCAACATATTATTCTTTTTTAGAAATATTTAAGGGTATGACTCTTGGAACGGTCATTTCATTTTATCACTTATGAAAATATACCAAGACAATTAAATTCCTTAGCTGACTCACTAGCAAATTTTGTGTTGAATTGGCATCTACTTCATTAAAAAATAATTACATTAAACAATCATTGTATAAACCATTTCATCACATATATATATAAGAAAAAATCACAAATCCATATGTCCATATATATAATGTGTGTCCAAAAAAATCCAAAACTGGTATAACATAACAAAATTGGGCTTTTTTCCCATATATCCGCAACATAAAATGCACCAAAAGTCCATCATACTAAAGAACACTAGTCATCCCAAGGATCCCTATGGTCATTATAGAAAATGACTGCTCGCACGACCTTCCGCAGAAGCCCCCCAAACCGGTTCCCCGCACCTACTACACTCTTCTACATACACAGAGGTATATCATCAATATGTGGCACTAGAATTCCCACAGTCAAAAGCTCAAGATTCTCCTCGAGATATTCCAAGAGATTTGCATTAGCTCTCCCACCATGCGGTCCTCTATCAATCCCGAGTTGTTCACCTTGCCTATTCATTGGCAACATACTTGTTGGATGTGTTGGTGCACAATATTCCCATCACAAATCATTTGTTATGTTGTACACAAAATCATTGATATATCATAAAATCATAAAAACATTAAAAATACAAAACAAAAATATATATACTGAAAATTATCTTTCTTACCGAACTCATCACTGAATCTTTCCCCTTCGGGGAGAATCATATCTGGATAGTCACGATAGTTCACACCGTGATATGCATAATCATCTATCGCCACTATTTGGCGATCCCAATATTGAAAAAATTTGGCGTCAAACTGGAATTTCGTCCCCCCCCAAGTAAGAACAATAGGTTTGTCCATTTCTTCATAGCTGGATCTCTATACCCAACATCTGCCACCACATCCCATGGATGTGATGAAGGCACTCGCTCGAAGAAGAAAGATAATAAAATGGATCCATAAAAAAATTTATTTTGTCGACCCAACCTGCACTTGGTCAACTGGTCCTTCATATTTTCCAACACTACAATAAACCAGTTATATACTGTAGGGGACTAAATCAACATTGCATAATCTATTTGGCTCCTTGAAGCTAAGTGCGGTCCAATACTCCCTGTCGCCCGTGTAATGGTGAGTAAAACGGTGCGTAAAGTCAAGTCCACTACCTAACTAATTAACAACTTATTGTTGCTCTTCTACGTACCTGAGTGACAGTAGCATGCCACATAGTCATCCAACTGCTCTGCACCACCCCTTTTGCCACCTACCAAGACCACGGTGGCACCACGATGAGACAATCCCATCAGAAAGTATATATCCTCAATCTCCAAGGTTAATACATGGTTTCATACCACAAAGTGTTGTTGATCTGCATCCCACATATCGACCAACCTCTGTAACATGATTAGCTAAGCTCACATGTTCTGACAAAGGAAGAATTTTAGTAACCCACAATTCCTCAAAGCATATAGAGTGGGAGGATCATCCAGCACAACATTATCATTTACTTCATGTTCGCAGTCTCTCCACTCCAACATTGTTGCTCACACTTTCCACAAACACCAATTTTTTTTTAGAACCCATTTATATACAATACTCATAAAATATTTTTGCAAAATATGTCAAAAACACACTCAGTCGTGACCCTCATGAGCAGACAAGGCGACTGATCGCAACCCCTTTGTTTGGTAGCGACCTCCTTTGATCGACAATGCGAATGGCCATGATCATACTAGTCGGTCGCCCCTCAACTCTACCATGAACGCGACTGGTCATGATTTCCTTCTTCACACAGAGCATTCGATCGCTCCCCGCAAGGAGGCCAGTCGCAACCACGCAGACTCAAAAATTTCAAGTCCCGCCATTAACAAATAAATGCATGAAACACAAAAATGCAAGATGGGTTTTGTAAGTTGAGGTCCAACTTGTTGTTTCTTGGCTGAAAGGTACAGGATATGTGGTTCCATGCTCCGCAATCACCACTACAAATTTGAACAACAAAAGGGCTCTCCAAATTTTCACTAAGGTAAATGGGTAAAATGAGGTAAAAACACTATTTTTTAACCTACATATAGCTTCATTTTAACCCTGTTCACACTATAAATAGATATTTTTCTTCATTTTTGGCTATTTATCATTTTTATTGCTCATCGAACCATATACTAACCCTAGTTTTATCAGGAACATTATCGACATAAGCTATCGAACCATTCTATGGAGTCTTTTTTTTAGCTCCTTTTCGATTCCTTAAAAAAGAAAAGATCGTCGAGTATGCTTGGATTTGCACACTCGTATCAATGATTTGAAAAGACGTCCACCTGGTACACGTTTGGCCCTTTTTCGGGCCAGGATGACTATTTACGAAAAAAGGAACACCTTATCCCTTGTGGGTAGGAGAGTTCTCCTTCGCATTGTTTTAATTTTTTTCGAGCCTAGGAGACTAAAATTTATGATAAAAGTACCTCCCTGGAGTCTTCTTTAAGTTTTTCAGACTCCCTAAAACTGAAAACACCGACGAGCACAAATCTACCCAGGCTCAAGAAAAATCCACAGGTAAGTATATGGAGTTTTCTTTACGACCTTTTTAGACTCTCTAAATAGGAAAAGGCCATCGAGTTTCCCTTCTTTCGACTCGTTGAAATTTACATTGAAGGAACCATTCATGGGACTGAAACACTCCTTCCTCAGGTTTGTTAATAATATGTCGAGGGACTCATCGCCAAATGAGCTATAACATGCATATGTTATCCTCCTCCAGCTCGTAAAACTAGAAATAGGTATTCACTAATCATGGTGGGAAATTTTAAGAGGGTTTTTTCATCTTGTTATCTTCATTATCTGGCAGTTGTCATTACTTTGTGTCTCCCTTGAACAATGAACCTTTTTTATCACCCCATACAATAGTCGGGTCATCCATTTTCTCTCATTTGACCACCATTCCCATCATTGTGTCACGTTCCCCTCACCGGTCAATGAATAATTATTATGGTCTTCACTTGAGTTAGTGCTGCCGAGTCAAGTCATTTGCCGTGTATACTTGTTCAAGGAAAGTTATACATACGTCAGTCACCTGCCATCCCTTTATGCTTGTTTATCTCCGCCATCCCTATGTCAGTCGTGCTCCACTATCATCGTTTTCACACCATCAATATTTCCCTGTTTTGCGTCGATTGATGGGGAATACATCAAGGCCCTACTTCGACGTATTTCATCTTGTCAACTTCAGCTCATTATCCAGAATTAAAATCTAGAAACCCACCAGTAACCTGGGACTTGCAGACATCAGTGGCAGGTCTCCCTGCATTTTGACAGTGGGTTCACATCATTGACTCCTTTCAAATGACTCTACGAGTGTTCGAATCAAACTCCTTTATTCACACTTCCTATATTGTACTCGGTATCTTAAGTTCCATCATCATCATCGATGGAATCCCTCGCGTCTGATAATGATATACATCAATGATCGATAATTAGACAGTTTCTACCATGCTCGACTTCAACTCCTTTATTCACATGTCATAGAATCATACCATTTGGATTATAGACAAAGACGTTGGGGAAGATTACTCTCATGTTCAATGATATTCTTTCCCAAGCTATGATGGAGATTATTTACAAGCACTTCACCCATTTTTCACTGCTTTGTGTGAAGTCACATAGATCCACATTTGTACTTGGTCGTGGATATGATTTTACTTTCATCTTTCATGGATCCATAGTGTATACTTTCGTGGCCATGAATCGAGTCATGTTTATTTCTTGATGGATCCACAATGTACTCTGTTGTGGCCATCACTTATGTCATGCATAGATCTGTAGTGTATTTATGGTGGCTATGATATCATCTATTTTACCGAGCATGGGAATTCCTACCTCGAGGATATTTTCTGCAGGAATGGCGATGCTCTTCTCCAAAATTCCTTGCCCACAACTCTACGCCTTTTATTGGTAAATTATTTCGGCCATCAAACACCTCTTTTGACCTCACACTTTAGGGGTAATCTATTATAGCGTTATTAACCCCCTAACCTGATCCAGATTTATGTAGGAACACAATGAAATACATAAATACACATAAACACAGAGATGCAGCGGAAATAAGACTTCATGTAACACACCCACTATCGTAATTTAATTTTTTTTTTTTTTGGGGTTAATCTCCCACAAATGAGAAATCTTCGCCCACCCGTATTAGAAAAATACCAATCCCTGACTCTGTACCAGGATTCGGGGTCCCTCCTATCGAGGTTTTGATGCCCACGATATCTTGACAACTACAAACACCGATCTCCGACTTTACGGGATCTCCTGACACGCATCCTACACAATAGACGGTCCAGATCTGTTCGGGAAATCGCGTATCGCGATTTCGATGCGTAATGGTTCTATACTCCCAAAATCTCCGATAGTAAAAATCCCGACGCTT
>SNQJ01S0000589.1:336284-353088 GCA_010110895.2 Picea sitchensis
ACCTAACCCTGGGAGATGAAGCGCCAAAAGTCATGTGGGCCCCGTTTGGGTAAGTTGGTGCATCAACTTCCCAGGGTCGTAACTTTTGCATACGATCTCCGTTTTAGGCGTATGATAGCTCGTTGGAAAGATCTATCCGAGGCCTACAACTCTTAAGACAAAATAGCATCATTATTTAGGGCCCTAAAAAAACATCGTTTAGGGCCTCAAAATGGCCCCAGAAGTTCAGGACCCGAAAAAACTGCTAAAAATAGTAAACTGTGCGAAAACTGAAAAACTGAAAGAAGCAATGGTGGGGGTCCAAGTGGAATAGGTGGGTGGCCACCAATATCCACCTAGATCATAACCATTGGGACATCATCTCCTAGAGGTAACCTACCCAATTCACCCATTTTCATCATATTCCCATTGAGTTTCTATCCTAATCTCCCTTCGGTCGCCCTTATCCTTCCTCAAACCTACAACCGAAGGGGTTGGTCTCCCTTTCTGGACTGCCAAGTCGTGACTGGATCACTCTGTCTGTGTGCTTAAGTCACGACCGAGCCTAGAAGCTCCCTTTTTTGGATTTGGTTGCGATGGATGAGACCTTACTCTGATTTCTCGGGGTTTAGTCTCGAGAACGATTCCAGTATAAGCTTGAAGATCTTATCCTATTAATCATACGGTCTTATCTCTAAATCCCTATAAGAACCAATCCATTTCCATGAGAAAAGGGGAGAAAGAACTAGCAAAGTTACTCTGGCATTTTGGTGGCAAGGCTTGGGCAAGGAGCTTGGAAAAAAGACATCTCTTCAGTTTACACTTGTAAGTTGTAATATTGCTTACTTCATTAATAGAAGATATGTTGGATGTTTCCCTCTAGATGATTGTTCATGTGAGTTTGTGTGTTCATTGGTAGAGGATTGATATATTTGTAGATTATGACATATTATCAAGTTTAGAAGCATCCTTTGTTCGTATCTTTGTTCTTGTCTTAGGTATAGGAAGAACCTAAGGGAGCTCAACTCCTGCAGGGTATAAAATCCCTACAACAATTGTGAAAACATTAATCTCAATACAATTTTTTTTTTCTTCTAAGTAAAATAATCATGGTATTAATTTCTCTCATATTTATGGCATAATAACTAAAATTACTAAATTATAATAATCATGGTCTTAATTTCTCTCTCATCTTTATGGCATTATAACTAAAATTACTAAATTATAGAAACAAATGGTTTGACATAAGCTATTTTTAACACTTTCACACAAATACAACATGTATAATATTGTTTTGGATTAATCTCATTATCATAGATAATTGTGGAACATACATATATTTGATGTATAATATTGTTTTGGATTAATCTGGTAGGATATTTAGACACTTGGGAGTTAGTTAAGTTCAACTTGGTTTAATATGTCTTTAGGTAAAAGTGTGTTTCTTTAGTATGCACTAGTATGCACTAGTATGTATTTATAGTTATGCAATCCGATGGTAACAATATGTTCTATACATAGAGTGATCTGACGACTCATATTCTCCTCGATCTTAACAACTATATTGATCCCTGGCTTAGCACCCAATTGGTCCATGATCTCTATTTAAATAGTATAGATGGTCATTTGTTGTTGATCGACAATGATAAACTCTCTTATAAAATATTTTTCTTTTGCATTAATATATTGCCTCAAGTGGCCATGTTGGCTAGGGTTGTGGATTGTTTCCCTCTTCGAGGGTTTTAACCACATAAAAACATTGGTGCATTAATCTTTGATATGGTTGTGTTAGTGGTTACTGAAGGTGTTCATCTTGTGTGGGAATACCTTGTTTTTTCAAACATGGTATCAGAGCTTGTTTGAATACTCGCTTCCATTGTTGATTGAGATCTTGAACCCATGTTGCCACATTTCTAGGTTCTACCATTTTTGTGCATTTCTAGGTTAAGAGGACTATTCCATTGTGTCCGAAGAGTTTCTTTGATTTGGAAACACTTTTCGTTTCACTTGAAAAGGTTTATGTTTGCCTAACATATGACCATTTTGGTCAGATTCGAAGATATAAAGTCCAAAAAACCTCCTTTTAATTTTTTTTGCAGTGTTAATATTTATGTATGTTTCTTTTATTTCTAGGTTGCTACTCTTAAAGGTCTGCATATTCTCTTTGTCATGCACTTTGTGTGATCTCGACAAATTAGAAATAAAGAGGAAAGTGTTTTCTCTTCTATGTATGCTCTTTGCTCCATGCTTGATGTGAACTCAAAAAACAGAAACAGAGGGAAAACTTGCATTTTTCAAGTAAGCTAACTGAGATCTAATCTCATTATTGTTGATATTCATTTTTTTTTTACTTTCTCTTGTTTTGGTATGTGACCGTGTTAAAGTTTTTTGTAGGAAAAAACAAGGGTTTTGGGGGTAAGTACACACTTAGAGACAAAGAGTAAAAAAAAATAATCCCCCCCTCCTCTTTCATTAAAATTGTTAAATATTTTACTCTATCTCACTTGGTTGAAAGTTGTTTTATTTAATAAGAGTTCTTGAGTTCAAGTTTTTTTTTTTTTTTTTTTAATTATTTTTTGAAAAGGTTCATGCAACCTTGAGTTATCTCATAACTTTATTGTAAAATGCATTTCATTTAAACTATACAAGTAAATCACTATAAAATAACTTTAATATTCTTTTTTTAAGTTACTTTTTACATGCAACTTCATAAATATTTCAATGTAAAAATGATTTTCACTTATTCTATAAAAGTGGGTCACTTCATAAGTATATTATTTGTAAAAGTGAACTTATAGGCAAAGTTATAAGAGGTGGAATATTTTTTTTACTCAACAACCACATTGTGCATCCATCACCACATGGGTCAAGTTCTACGTGCCATGTGGCACTTTCGTTATCTTTTATGTTTTTTTTTTTAAATACATAACTTTCACATCTGAAATCTGTTTTCAGTGCCGTTTTTTTTTTTAAATAGCGTATTTTTTTAGAGCTTTCTATCCAAATAGTTAGTTCCAGCTTTTGAATCCATATAATCTATATATTTTAATATGACTTATCCAAGTGATATTTTTCTTATGAGTAGCAACTACTTCTCATGGAAATCCCATATGGAGGATGTACTAAGAAGTAAATGGTTGTATCAAATTACCTTGAGAAAATAACAAGCCTCCACTGATGTTGAAAAGAAAGACAAATGGGATAATAATAATGACAAAGCACGTTCACTAATTGAAATGTCCATCTCTCATGATTTACAATATCACCTTTAAGGAATTGATGACCCAGATGAAGCATGAGCTAAGCTAGAAGCCGTATTTGGTAAACACAATGTGATTTGAGCCCACCAGCTTCAAAATCAAATAATGAATTTAATTCCCAATGATTTCCCTTGCATTGAATATTATTTATCTAAGTTCAAAACACTTATACTTTTACTTGAAGATTGTAAAATAGCTATGAAGGATGACCGATGCATATATTCTTGCTAAGCTTGGTACTACATATTATGTGTTATTATGTACCTTTTATGCCACCATAGAAGCTCTAGGGGACTCTTATCAAGAAACCTCTCTTGAGTCCTTTTGTGATTCTCTAATTAAAGAGCAAGACAAGCTCTTGCATCTTAGAGTGATCAACATCATAGGTACATCCAACAAAGCCTGAGTGCCCCAACAAAAAGACAAAACCAAGCATACAAAGAAGCAAGATGCTCACAACAAAAAACAAGAAAAACAAGGGTCCCAAACCCTCTCAGTCAACTTCTACTCCCGATGGTGATAGATGACCAAAACAAAAAGTAAGAAGATTGACATGCATTGCAATTTTTGTGGGCAAGATGACCATCTAGAGTCTAAATGTTTTAAAAAGATGGAGGCCTTATAAGCAACAATGAAGAAATACATCATCAATCTTGATTCTTCTTCTTCTAACTCTTCTTCTCATGGACATGCCCTTTTTACTTCTAGTTTCTCCTTCAATGCAACATCTACTTCTTCTTCTAATGAGTGGCTTATTGATTCTGACCATCTTATCATATGGCTAAGGATAAAACCATTTTTTCTTCTCTTAATGAATGTAACACCAAAAACATATTTGTTGGTGATGATAGATCTCTTAATGTTGTAGGGTATAGAACATATCATGTTGATAATGGTCATTCAATGATGTATTATGCGTTCCAAGTATTTCTTGCAACCTTCTATAAGTAGATAAAATCACTCACTTAGGTGAAGGTAAAACAATAGAGTTTTAACCTCACCAAGTTTTAATCAAGGATTTAAAATATCTTAAGCATGTCCTAGCCACTGAAATTGTTGATGATATTACCAGGTTGTACAAATTTGACAACTTTGGGTCATCATCTTTTCCATCAGTTTTTATTGTTCAAAGCGATGACCAGAGTAAACTCTAGCATGAGCAGTTTGGTCATCTAAACTACCGCTCATTATAACAACTATGTAATCAAAATATGGTGATGAGTCTTGCTTTCATTTCTTGTAGATATTATGTTTGTGTTGGTTGTGTTCTAGACAAACATCATCAGGTCAGTTTTGACAAACATGCTTCTTGGCACACCTCGATCCCTTTGCAGCTTGTTCACAGTAATTTGTGTGGTATTCTTTCGTCTCCTTCTTTCTCTAGGTGCAAGTACTTAAATTTCATTGATGACTTCTCCAGACATGCTTGGGTTTACTTAAAACTTAAGAGTGAAGTTTTTGACATATTTTTTCCTACAAGGTCATTGTAGAAAAACAATCTAGACATCAACTTCAAAGGTTAACAACATATATTGGAGGTGAATACGTGAACAACGAATCTACAACTTACAACACTGCATATGAAATTCAAATGCAACACATTGTTCCATATACACCACAACAAAATGGTGTTGTTGAGAGGAAGAATTGCACATTAAAGGAAATGGCTAATTCTATGATCCAGTGTAAAGGATTAAATCTTCATTATTGGGAAGAAGCCATCAATTGTGTCAATTACATAGTAAATCACACTCCCACAAAGGATTTAAAAAATATAACACCAGAAGAAACATAGACTAAAATTAAGTTAGATGTAAGCTACTTCTGTGTATTTGGTAGTTAAGTATGGGCTCACATTCCTGATGAAAAACATAAAACATTACAACTTGAAAGTGAGAAGTACATTTTTGTTGGATACTCTGAAGATGTCAAAGGTTTCCAACTTCTTCAACCTCATTCCAATGAAATAATTATTAGAAGAGGTGTTAAATTTGATGAAAATATCTTGGCCTATGACCCTAATTCGATGCTTGTGCCATCTTCGGCTTACGAGCCATATTCAGCGTTTATGCCATCTTTTATTCCTATTCCGGTTTCTTCTTCAAATGATGAGAGTGAGGATGAAAATTCACCTCCTCCTGCTCACCTTCCTCCAAATGAGTTGGCATTGAACATGACTTTCACTAACACACCACTTTCTAGATCGATCCATTCAACACGAGAAGAAACTAGTGATCTTGTCGGTGATCCTTCAGGTCAACGTCAGACACATTCATATTTCTAGCAAGACTCCTCTCTTTTGGTTGAAGTTTCAGAGACTCATGGTCCAGACACATTTGCAGAATCTTCTAGCCATCCAGTTTGGAACACATCAATGAATGAAGAATATCGTTCCTTAATGGAAAATGATACTTGGGATATTGTACCTCTTCCAAAAATAAGAAAACTTGTTAGATGTAAATAGGTGTATAGAACTAAGTATGCATAAGATGGAAGTGTTGAAAGACATAAGGTCTAGTTAGTTGCCAAAGGATTTTCTCAAGTTGAAGGAATTGACTCTAATGAAACCTTTTCCCATATAACCAAAATGAATCCCATCCACCATGTTCTATCCTTTGTTGCCTCACATAGATGGGGGGTCCATCAAATGAATGTTAAATATTCCTTCTTGCATGGGGATTTGCAGGAAGAAATCTACATGGAATAACCTCCTCGCTATGTTCAGAATGACTCTAGCCTTGTTTGACACCTTAATAAATCTATATATGGTCTTAAGCAAGCTCCTCAGGCTTGGTATGCTAAAATGGATATCTTTGCTCTTGACAACGAATTTTCTAAATGTCATTCTGACCCTAATGTCTATACCAAGAAAATAAGAAGCCATCTCATAATACTTGTTCTTTATGTTGATGACCTTATCCTCACTAGTAGTGACCCTAAAATTTTAACCTATGTGAAATATAGCATTAAAAATAAATTTGAAATGAGAGACTTAGGTTATTTGCATTATTTCCTTAGCCTCCAAGTATGAAAAAATAAGGAAGGTATTTCCATTTCCTAGTCTAAGTACGCATATGATGTTCTTTGCCACTTTCACATGGAATATTCTAAACCAACCCTTTCTCCCTTCCAGTATAGAGTCAAACTTGCTACCACCTATACTACTCCTGAAGTTGATGCCACTTTGTACCATCGGGTAGTTGGTAGTCTTCTGTATTTGACTCATACCCATCCTGATATTTCCTTTTCTATTGGTCTTGTTCCTCGATGTATACAAACACCCTTTGAGAGCCATTGAAAAGTAGCAAAAATGACACGTCAGTATATTTGGGGTACAATTCAGTTTGGGATACATTACAGTTCAGGGGGACTCCCTTGTTGGTTAGTTTCACTAATTTGTATTGGGTCGACGATCTTGATGATCGAAAGTCTACTAAAGGTTGTGTTTTCAACCTTAGTTCTAAACTTGTCATTTGGGATTGTAAGAAACAACATGTTATTTCTCTTTCTTTGGTAGAAGAAGATTATTAAGTAGTAGTTAATGCAAGTCAAGAAGCCTTGTGGCTTCGACAAATCCTTTTAGAGTTTGGATTCTTGAAAAAACATCCAACCACCCTTTGGTGAGACAATTAGAGTGCCATCAATCTCGCTAAAGATACAGTTCAACATCAATGTAGAAAACACATTGAGCTACACATGCAATTCATGAGAAATCTCATTCATGATCAAGTTATTGAAGTGCTCTTTTGCCCTATATAAGATCAAGTTGTAGAGATTTTCATGAAGGCTCTACAAAAATGATTTTTTTCAAACTTCGATCTATGTTAGGAGTTCAAAAATTTGTCATTAAGGGGGGTTAGGCTCTAATTCCTCCTTCCTTCTCCTATTGTGTTACCTTTGTAAATCATTCAATCCTATCCCAAGTTGCTCTTAAGGGGGGATGTTAGGATATTTAGACACTTAAGAGTTAGTTAAGTTCAACTTGGTCTAATATGTATTTAGATAACAATGTGTTTCTTTAGTATGCATTAGTATTCATTTGTAGTTATGTAATCCGACAATCACGATATGTTCTAAACATAGAGTGATTCGACAACTCATATTCTCCTTGAACTTAACGACTATATTGATCCATGTCTTAACCCCTGCTTGGTCCATGATCTCTATTTAAAGAGAATGGAGGGACATTTGTTGATGATCGATTGTGAGAAACTCTCTGGTAGAATATTTTTCTTTTGCATTAATATATTTCCTCAAGTAGCCATGTTGGTTGGGGTTGTGGACCGTTTCCCTTTTTGAGGATTTTAACTACATAAAAACATTGGTGTATTGATATTTAATCTAGTTGTGTGAGTGGTTAATATAGGTATTCGTCTTATGTGAAAATACCCTATTATATCAAACATAATCCCATTACTATATTTAAAGTGAACATATTACAAATTTCATTTTATCTTTTACAACTAATTCACAAAATTTAAATCTTAATCTAAAGTCAAATTTATATATCTAAATTTAAATTTATATTCACAAAATTTAAATCTAAATCTAAAGTCAAATTTATTTATCTGAAATTTATATCATATAAAGAAACATAATTTTTTAATAAATATAGTTACATATATTATTTATATAAAAATATAATTCCTTAATAAATATAAGCATATATATACTACACATAAATGGTTTATAACCATGTTATTTTAGAGCAGGGATTGAAATCATAAGAACAATGCTTTATTTTTACTTCAAAATTAATAACTATGTGATTTGCAAAAGTTAAATGTACATACACAAAAGAACATGCTTCTCATTTTATAATTATTTAATTTTAACATTAATTAGTTGTTTGATTTCATTTTAGTAATTATTGATTATTGTTTTCTTCTATTTACTCATTTATTTCATTGTTCGAATGGATTGAATAGGTGTAAATTTTAGAAAACTGTTTTCATTGGTTATCTTAAATAAAAAAAATAATAAAAACAACTATTTGCTTATTTGCTTATTGATATATTTGTTATTTTTCAACATTCTAATCAACCGGTGTTATTTTTATTAAGAACCAAATATTAAAATAGCATAAAAAATTTCAGAATAAGTACTCAACGCCTTGACAAAGAGAGAATTTTAGATAATAAGCTTCTTCGAGAGGGAAACCTCCTTATACACCACATAAATTTACAAATACAAGATGATTCCAAATGAAAATATCTCCTTGGTATATATAGGAGATTAGGAGGTACAGTTACAACTAATGGACCCAAGCTGACATAAATAAAATAACAATACTAATGTAATATGCCCCAATCAAGGGGTAATGTGCCACTTTTAGAGATTAACATGCTCCTCCCCTTCAAACAAGTGTTTTCTGCAACACTTGAGTAATTCTGGATGCTTCTGTATAAAAGACTCATCTTCCTAAGTGGAATATTCAACATGTAGTTTCCTCCACTTAATGAGGTACTTTGAAATGGATCTATTCCTCAGGTGGAGAATTCTTGTGTCAGTGATAGCTTCAGGCTCCAATATGATTTTTCCTTTCTCGTCAAGTTCTGGCAATATAGTTTGAACTGGGATATTGTCACATATAACCTTCTTTAAGCACAAAACATGGAAAACTGGGTATACTCACGAAGATGCAGGCAACTCCAATTTGTATTCCATAGTACCAATCTTTTGTAGCACCTTATAAGGGCCATAGTACTTTGGTGATAATTTATTATCCTTCTTAGCTTTCTTGAGGGACATCTGTTTGTATGGTTGTAGTCTTAAAAATACCCAATCCCCTACTTCAAAACTTCTTTCACTACGATGTTGATTTGCTTGTTGTTTCATGCAATTCTGTGCCATGGTTAGGTTTTCCTTTAAGAGTTGGAGAACTTGTTGTTGATGCTTGATGTGATATTCCACTACTTGAACCTTAGATTTTTCTTTTAGAGAAGAAGTGATGGAAGATGGGTTATATCAATAGAGTGTCATAAATGGTGTCATTTTTGTTGCATTATGAAAGGAAGCGTTATACCACCATTCTTCCAAGGGTAACCACTTGAACCATTGTGTTTGTTTATTAGAGACAAAGCAACGAAGGTAGCCTTCCATACATTTGTTCACTATCTCAGTTTGTCCATCAGATTGAGGATGATAAGATGAGCTATGAGCCAATTGAGTACCCAAATAAGAAAATAATTCTGTCCAAAAATGTCTAGTGAATATGGGATCTCTGTCACTTACAATAATCTTTGGGCTTCCATCTAGCTTTTGAACTGTCTCCATGAATGCGGTGGAAACTGTACTGGCTTTGAAAGGATGAGAGAGTGCACAAAAGTGTGTGTACTTGGTTGGTCTATCAACAATCACCATGATGACACTCTTTCCTTCAGACTTCGGTAACCCTGTGATGAAATCCATGGAAACCTCCTCCCAACGCTGACTTGGGATGGCTAATGTTTGTAAAAGACTTGGGGTCTTAATTGTTTCAACCTTATTTTGTTGGCAAACCAAACATTCTGCCACAAACCTTTGAACATCAGTTTTAAGACCATCCCAAAAAAATTCCTTCTTGACCCTATGGTAGGTTTTCAAAAATATTGAGTGCCCTCCTACTGGAGAGGTGTGCAATTCCAAGAGTACCTTTTGTTTGAGTTGGGAGATCTTACATAAATATAAGCGATCTTTGTACCCGTTGACCAAAATTTGGTCATCTTTATTTTCCCTCTCTTGGATTAATAAAAAAAATTGATATTAGAAGATGAAAATTTTTGAACTATTATAAGTTCCTTTTGTATCCCCCGGCCTCAGCTTCGTCACGCATTTTTCATATCGGAAATCCGAGTTCGTATGCTCAAGATATCCATGTTTAAAGATTAAAACGGAAAAAAACGTCTCTTTCATGTGGAATAAAGCTAATCTTTTGGAAGTGCTTTTAAATTCTTCGGGTTCACGACCCTTGAAAATCTTATTGTACTGAGTTCAAAACCCATAAAAAATATTCATGGTATTTCTCGTGAGCACATGTCAGTCTCCTCTCTTCGCTAACCCCTCATATCTCATACTTAGTTTTTATTTGAGTTATGGCAATCGATCGAACTTACCATAACTCCCAATCTGCTCATCCTTCCCCGCTCCCCTCATTTCTCCCCCCTCACCTCACCCTACGTCAACCCCCTCATCTCCGCCACCTGCAAAATACCCCCTACCTCACCTCACCTCACATCACTCCTCCTCACTCCACTCACTCCACTCTCTACATTTCTCCCTCCCCTCTTCCACCACCTACATTTCTACCCCTCCCCCTAACTACCCACTCTACCTTTTTCCTTACACTCTCGTCCCCCCTCCTTTAAAACACTATACCTTAACTTTTTATAATATTTAAATTATAATTTTTTATAATATGTAATTCATAACCAATCAAATTATTACTATTGGCATCCATTAAGATCATGGCACATGGTGATCAAGGATTAGTGCTTCATGGAGACCAAAGAATGGTGCCACATGGAAGCCAATTAATTGGAGACACATGGCAATATATTAATGGTTGGACGAAATTTAATCTAAGGGCCCAGATTTGTCCATGAATTTTGATCAATGGTGGCTGAATCACGATCTTGTAGAGGCCATAACTTGAGCTCCGAGTGTCAGAATAATGTAAAATTTATATCGTTGGAAAGATATTTCGATGTAGAAGATGATGGTATAGGTTTCAAAGGCTGAAGGTTGCTACATTTTCCCCAGAAATTAAAATATCAGTCAACTACATTTTTAATGGGCATGAGTGGCAACTCAACTTCACGAGAAGAGAAGAGAGGCTTCATCAAAGGTTCAAATAATTAGTATTGTTAGAGGGGAGGGCAAAAGATGAGAGGAAGAATAAGGTACATCCATGGATACATAATCAAGATTCTGATCAAAAGAAAGAATCTCCATCTTCTGCATTCTTTCTATTCTTCTACACCGCTTCTCTTAGATTTATGCTTGAATCTCAGAGTTGGGCACAAGGTTGAGTTGTCGATTGTTTTTCTTGTATTCTTCTAAGATATTTTCTTATATGATCATGGATTATTTGCAGCCACATACATGGTTGTCAAACATTTTGTAATGAAGAACATCTTTCATGAATAAAACTCCACAAAGAATTGCTTCGAGGTTGATCTTAACTGTATCTTGTAACTTTGAGTTTTAAGTATGAGATATTTGAGGTTGACCTATCAAATTCTCTTTTGATATTGATAGCAATACTCTTTTAAAATTCTTTGAGATGATCAAAATATTCTCTCTTATTTTCCATGAAGAAGACATGGATGTATTTATGTGTGATTAAGAAGATTGTGTGTGATGCTGATCACAATTTAATTCTGATGTTGAAGCCCTCCTTCAATATTTTCCTATTGTAAAAAGACTTTTGCTGCACATAAAGATTATATTGGGTTATTGAAGAACCATTTTCATTTAAATCCAAGAAATAAATATATGGGGTTTGTTGTCTAGCACTCTCCCTACTCCAAGATATTCAAAGATATATATTTTAGCCAAAGAGGAGAACCACCTCTCTAAAAACGAAGGGGGACTAATGTCCTCATGAGGTTGTCGTTTCGGTCCTGACGGATTCAAGCATCAACATTTTTTGTGACCATACTAGGGAACGATTTGTTTTCAAGAGATATGATACCTTTTGGATCATATGTTATTGAAAGAATAGAAGCAGTCTGGTTGCAGTTTGAGAGAAAATTTAGAGATTGATTCAAGATGAATTGGGTTTTGGAGAACCTTGTTCAAAGAACATTGAATGGCCTTGAAAGTTTATTGTTGAAATTTGAGTCACAAATCAGTTGTGACAACCTTTATGGAACCAGAAAACCACCAAAGATTTCGGACGATGACCTCCCTGGCAACTCCATCCTCAAAACTCAAGATCTTAAAGAAATATGCCTCGATGACTTCACTGAAAAGATCTCTGAATTTCAAGAAGATATATATGAAGACTCCTCTGAGGAATTTTTCTCATGCTATCAAGAGATTTCGCCTCCTCCATCAACATACGTTGTTCAAGGAACAATGAAAGGAGAAGGTATCTAAAGAAAGAAAAGGTTGCACAGAAGCCCACTCAGTTTGCAAGGAGAAGTTCACCCCTTGCTAGACATGTCCATGGACAAATTTCCAACATTCTGCGGGAATGTTTCAGAAGATGAAAAGAAACATTTGATTAAATTTGGCAGTGCTTGTGAAATTTTTAATGTGGCTCAAAATGATGTTGCATGCCATTTATTTATCTTGACTTTAAAAGAAGATGCCAGTGAATGGTTTTATTCATTGCTGCTCGAAACCATCACTAGTTGGGCTATACTAGAAAAATTATTTGTCGAAAGATATTTCTCAAGAAAAGATCCATACTTTCTTTTCTTGAAATTGGTTGAAATCGAGATGAACAAAGAAGAAATAGTTAAAAAATTCTCTTTCAGATTTATGAAAGTTCTTCATGAGATTCCTAAAGAAATGTTTCCAAACAATGTCATTATTTTCAGCTATTACGAAATTGTTTTTCCCACAATTTTGAGATTTCTATTGAGGCAAGAAGGAAAACGCAGTTGGAAATAATTAATGCTGTGAGATCAACTCATTGAAAGATTTTTTCTTGAAACCAGTGCCAACATATTATACCCCCCGAAATTTATCCAAGACAATGGAGGAATGAATTTAGAAGAAAACTTTGAGGAAATAAATGATTTTTTTTTTTCCAGATCCTGATCTCGAAACAGAAAATGAAAACACTAAATTTTCAATCCAAGAAGAACACCATCCTCTGTATGATTCATGGGAGGTAAATCTCAACCTCTCATGTGCTCAATTTGAGAGTGATGATTATAGAGAAATCAAGGATGAACATGAGGACTTAATTCAGTGTGAAAAGATGGCAGCAGGGTCTTAAATAATACAACTAATGTACATCAAGCCATAACAAAAATGTTTACATCGGAGGGACATAAATCATCACTTTACATCAAATTTGTATGATGTCTATTGTTTCCCTGAAGCATAGTTTTATGAAGAAGGCATTTTCCAAGCATCAAAGGAAAGAAAATGTTTACATCGGAGGGACATAAATCATCACTTTACATCAAATTTGTATCATGTCGATTGTTTCCCTGAAGCAGAGTTTTATGAAGAAGGAATTTTCCAAGCATCAAAGGAAAGACATTTGCAGCAAGAGGAATCATGGATGATACATTTTATTTCTGAAGATCATGAAGTTATTGATGAACAACGAAATATAGCCTTATGGCTCCCCACAATAGTTCACTAACAGTTCACCATTCCAACCTCACCATGGAGACATGATCATTGTACAAATGAATAATTCCTTCAAGGAATTAATGTTGAATCATAAATCTTAGATGTGGTTGGTGATAAGAAAAAAGATGAAATTATTCTCAGATTGGAAACTTCTTATCTAATCAAATAACACAACAGTATTGAGAAAAAAAAAGTTGATTTAATTGAATCATGGTTCCAAATCATTTTTGGCCAAGAAATACAATCAGATTTCAAGCACATCTTGCTCAGTTTCATCGCAATATACTTTGGGCATGTTTTTTATCATTTGGTAGCAACCTCAACATATTGTCCAATTTAGGAGTTCATTCTACAAAGCGGTTGGATGCTTGAATGGCTTGGAAATATGCCTACACCTAAGGTGCCCCTTTCTATCAATTAAGTTAGGGTAGGTAGATCATGCATGTACATATTTTTGTTCAATGTTGCACAATAAGACAATCAAACTTGAAGGTAACTCCATGAAATAAGAAGAATTACAAGAATTCATTTTGAAGATGACTCCACAACCCAATAGAGAAGGTAGTTGGTCTTGAGATTATGGTGTTCTCAGCAACCCACAGGGGTCACTGTCCCACAGTTGGAGCCAATTGTTGACCAAAATTTGTTCATTTTTATTTTCCCGCTCTTGGATTAATAAAAAAATTTGATATCAGAAGATGAAAAATTTTGAACTATTATAAGTTCCTTGTATATCCCCCGGCCTCAGCTTCATCAAACATTTTTTGGATAGGAAATATGAGATCTTATGCTCAAGATATCCAGGTTTAAAGTTTGAAGTGGAAAAGACACCTCTTTCATGTGGAATAAAGCTAATCTTTTGGAAGCGCTTTTAAATTTCTTCGGGTTCAAAACCCTTGAAAATCTTCTTGTGTTGGGTTCAAAACCCATAAAATATCTTCATAGAATTTCTTGTGGGAACATGTCATTCTCCTCTCTTCCCTCACCCCTCATATCCCATACTTAGTTTTTATTTGAGTTATGGCGGTCGGTCGGACTCGCCATAACTCCCTCACCTCTCCCCTTCCCCTCACGTCCGTCCCCGAGAAACTCACATCACCCATTTATTTTCCTCACTTCCCAACCCACTTACCCTTGCCTGCTCCCCTCATTTCCCCCCCCCTCACCTCACCCTACGTCACCCCCCTCATCTCCGCCACCTACAAACTACCCCCCTACCTCACCTCACATCACTCCCCCTCACTCTGCTCCCTACATTTCTCCCTCCCCTCTTCCGCCACCTACATTTATACCCCTCCCCCTAACTACCCACTCTACCTTTTTCCTTACACTCTCGTTACGCCTCCTTTAAAACATTATACCTTAAATTTTTATAATATTTAAATTATAACTTTTTATAATATGCAATTCATAACCAAACAAATTATTACTCTTGGCATCCATTAAGATCATGACACATGGTGATCAAGGATTAGTGCTTCATGGAGACCAAATAATGGTGCCACATGATAGCCAATTAATTGTAGACACATGTCAATATATTAATGGTTGGACGAAATTTAATCCAAGGGCCCAGATTTGTCCATGAATTTTGATCAATGGTGGCTGAGTCAGGATCTTGTTCAGGCCATAACTTGAGCTTCGGGTGTCGGAATCGTGTAAACTTTATACCGTTGGAAAGGTATTTAGATGTAGAAGATGATGGTACAATTTTCAAAATTTTAAGGTTTCTACATTTTCCCCAGAAATTAAAATATCATTCAGCTTCATTTTTAATGGGCATGTGTGACAACTCAACTTCACGAGCTCATATCTTGAGATCCAGGCGACGGATTTAGGAAAATTTTATATCGTTGGAAAGATAAGATGATGAAGATCACATATGGAATTATTTACATGGATAACAAGTTTATTATCATTCCCAAAGAATTAAAACACATTCATCCTCTTTTAAAGAGAAATTAATTAAGTTTTAAAAATACAAGTTTAATTAAAACTTTTATTAAAAAAGGAGAGGGACCCATTTTCAATATACTTATATTAATGATGTGAATTCATTAATGAGACATTAATTAAAGGGAATGTTTCAAGAAGAAACTTTTACGAGAATTTCTAGAAGGGAGAAATCCTAACTACCTAAGTAGTTAGAAAATCTCTTCTTAAAAAGAGAAGAAAGGCTCAATCAAAGATTCGAATAATCAGTATTGTTAGAGGGGCAGGGAAAAAGATCAGAGGAAGAAGAAGGTACATCCATGGATACACAATTAAGCTTCTGATCAAAAGAAATAAATCTCCATTTTCTCCATTCTTCTACACCACTTCTTGTAGCTTTATGCTTGAACCTCAGAGTTGGGCACAAGGCTGAGTTGTTGAGTGTTTTTCTTGTATTCTTCTAAGATATTTTCTTATATGATCATGGAGTATTTGCAGCCACATAAATGTCTATCAAATATTTTGTAATGAAGAACATATTTCATGAATAAAACTCCACAAAGAATTGCTTCGGGGTTGATCTTGACTGTATCTTGTAACTATGAGTTTTAAGTATGAGATATTTGAGGTTGACCTATCAAATACTATTTTAATCTTGATAGCAATACTCTTTAAAATTCTTTGATATGATCAAATTATTCTCTCTTATTTTTCATGAAGAAGACATGGATGTATTTATGTGTGATTAAGAAGATTGTATGTGATGCTGATCACAATTTAATTCTGATGTTGAAGCCCTCCTTCAATATTTTCCTATTGTAAAAAGACTTTTGATGCACATAAAGATCATATTGGGTTATTGAAGAATCATTTTCATTTAAATCCAAGCAATAAAGATTTGGGGTTTGTTGTCTAGCACTCTCCCTACTCCAAGATATTCAAAGATATATATTCTAGCCAAAGAGGAGAACCACCTCTCTAAAAATGAAGGGGGACTAATGTCCTCATGAGGTTGTCGTTTCGGTCCTGATGGATTCAAGCGTCAACAATACCATAGTGAATCATTTTTCCATGTAAATGTATCTGATGCAACCTTTGATTGCGAGTCCACATGTTTTCGTCATTCTTCCATTCATCCCTCGCTTCTATTATCTAATCAGTTTGGATGATCGAGATAGCACAGAGAAAGGCCTCAACATCTTCATCCTTTCTTGAGAGTGCATCTACCACAACATTTTGATTCCATTTTTTGTAGATGATTTCAAAATCATAACCCAACATCTTGGTCACCCATTTTTGTTGTTCTTCTGAAGATAGTCTTTGTTCCAAGAAGTATT